>CAUYQU010023021.1:0-35945 GCA_963574635.1 Cheracebus regulus
TCGGCATCAGAAGTAGGACTCAGGCTGGGTGCGGTGGCTCATACCTGTAATCCTAGCACTTTGGGAAGCCAAGGTGGGCCGATCACCTGAGGTCAGGAGTTCAAGACCAACCTGGCCAACATGGTGAAACCCTGTCTTTACAAAAATACAAAAATTAGCTGGGCATGATGGTGGGTGCCTGTAATTTGAGCTACTCGGGAGGCTGAAGTGGGAGAATCACTTGAACCTGGGAGGCAGAGATTGCAGTGCGCCGAGATCATGCCAGTGCACTCCAGTCGGGGCGATAGAGCAAGACTCTGTCTCAAAAAAAAAAAAAACCCCAAAAAACAAGATGCCACTAAAAAAAAGAATATGTATAATTATTATTTGCCAATTAAAAATAAAAATTTAAATTCTAAAAAAGAAAAGGCAAGCCACAGACTGGGAGAAAATATCCTCCCTCTCTCTCATTGTGTGTGTGTGTGTGTGTGTGTGTGTGTGTGTGTGTGTGTGTGTGTGTGTGTGTGTGTGTATGTGTCTGTCATATGTAAAGGATTTATAACTCAGTAATACCCTCAAAATTAATTTTAAATTAGCAAAAGAACTGAACAGACCTATCACAAAAGAAGATAAATGACAACTAAACACATGGAACGTTGCTGACCATCATGAGTCATCAGAGAAATGCAAATTAAAACCACAGTGAGGCTGGGTGCAATGGCTCATGCCTGTAATCCCAGCACTTTGGAAGGCCAAGGCAGGTGGATTACTTGAGGTCAGGATTTGGAGACCAGCCTGGCCAACATGGTAAAACTTATCTCTACTAAAAATACAAAAAATAGCTGGGCATGGTGGCAGGTGCCTGTAATCTCAGCTACTCAGGAGGCTGAGGTAGGAGAATCACTTGAACCTGGGAGGCAGAGGGTACAGTGAGCTGAGGTCATACCACTGCATTCCAGCCTGGACGACAGAGTAAGAAAAAAGTAAAAAACCCACAGTGAGATATCATCACACACCCCATACAGTGGCCATAATGACCAAGTCTTGTGAAGGAGTTAGAATTCTCATACATTGTTGATGGGACTGTAAAAACAGTACAACCATTTTGGAACACAATGTGGTAGTTTTTTTGTAAAATTAAACATATGCTCACTATGTAACTAATCCATTCCACTCCTAGGTATTTAACTAGGAGAAATGAAAACATAGGCTCACAAAAAAAGACTTGTACAATAATGTTCATGGCTATTTTGTTCATAACGGCTCCAAGCTGGAAACAACCTTATTGTCCCTCAATAGGTGAATCGATAAATAATGGTACCTCCATCATACGCTACTCAGCAATTTAAAAAATTACTGATACATGCAGCAATATGAATCAATCATTACAACTTCATGTTGTGCATAAAAAGCCAGGCACAAAAGAATATATACTGTATGATTCCATTCTTTTGTGATGCTCTAGAAAAGACAAGTTTATGATAATAGTAGATCAGTGTTTGCCTAGCACCAGAGTAGGCAGTGAGGATTCACCTGGAAAGGGCACAGGGAAACTCGTTGGGGTTGTGCAGATGTTCTGTCTTGATGAGATGGGGTTAGATGGTAAATACAGTTGTCAAAATTCAGCTATCTGAACTGTTAAGATGGATGTATTCTATGTTATCTAAATTATATAATGTATAATGATGATTTTTGTTAAATAAGGAAACAACAACAAAAAGGATCAGCCCAGGGTTATTATTCTAATTCTGTATACTGAATTCTTACAAATTAAACAAAAGGTTTCCAATAGCTCCTAGAGAGGCTAAGGAAGTCTCTGTATGGGAATGTTTTCCAGCTATATATACAATATTCCAAGCAGCTGGACTGGTGTAAATTGGGGCTCCCAGGAGTAAGATAGATAGGCCATTTACTTGATCACCTGAATTAATCTTTGGAATTAGGTTCTGTTTCTCCTGCCATCCTTTGAATTATTTCCCTGCATTTTTGTAGAGTACTGTGACCAGGAAAGAGAAGCCAAGTTCCTGAAGGGCCCCATTATCTGTTCGTTCTGTACGTTGGAAGTAGCTTTTCATGATACTCTGTTTGCTCATGACCAGCAAATTCCACTGTGTACTGGACTCCAGTAACACAATCAGATGTATATTTAAGAAAATACGGAACCAGATCTTTGGAGGGTCTGCGGGACTGAGAGAGAAATCTTTGTCCTCGAGGAAAGCAACAAGTTTAACTATATTCCTGGGTATCATTTGTCTACTCTTCCCCCAACTTTGCCCTGGTTTTCCCTGGTAACCTGTGCTTAATTCAGTGCTTTAAATATAACTGAGATCAGACCATTCAAGGACATGAAAGAAAGGTCCCTCAAGGGAATGACCTTTGTTTCTCCAATATGAAAAGGGTTGGCAACAGCTCATTTGTTGCTTTGTCAACGGGAGAGGTAATTCCTCTAATGGATTTCAAGTCCTCTGTAGAAAGGTTGACCTGGTCTTTGGGGAATGAATCTCATAGAATTCAGTCAATGTAATTACTGATACAGGGCTCTTCAGTTTCCCAGATGTGACCCTCTTTCTCTCATATACATCAAATTCATCTTGTCCCTTTGTCTTTCATGTGGTGGAGGCAGAGAATGGATAGAATGCACCATAATAGGCTTGTCAGAGAGATGTGGCTGTGATTCTCTTCTTCATCATAATGAGTCATAATACAGCCCACTCACTTGCTCAAGCTGGAAATCTTGAAGTCTTTATTCTTCCTTCTCCTGTATCTCCCATATTCAGTCCATCATCAAGGTTATTCATTTCAGCCTCTGAAATATATCGTGGTTTCATATGCCCTCTTGAATGTATATGCCTTTTGCCACTGCCCTAGTCCATATCACTATTATTTCTTGAGCAGTGGTCTATCTGGGCTCCCTACTCATGCCTTTTCCCTACTTCAATGTAATCGTTATAGGCCAGAATGATCTTTTAGAATTTTAAATATGGAAAAATTTAAAACCATTCACTGATCTCATGTTCTGTTTACTTAAAAATATAGAATTTTGTGGATTAAAATATGTAAGTTCCTTGTGTCCTTTCTCTTATATGCCCATTCCACTTGACAAGGAACCATTGGTAGCAATTTTAAATGCTTTTCTAAGCGTTTGTAAACTGTATGTGCATACACTATATATACACTATATGTGGTTGTATGCATGTTTGTGTACATAAACATAGGATATTTAATATAGATATGTCAATAATATAAATAGTATCATTGTCCTCAAGCTCATTTGCCAATATATTGATTTATAAATTATGCCCATATTGAGGGATCTTATTGAGATCCCCACTGAGGGATGTTAGATAAAATCTAAATTTCATAAAATGGGCTATAAGGCTCTGCACAATCTGCCCCTGCCTTTTCCTTGTTCTCCTTTCCCCTTTGTTTACTGTGCTCCAGCCATGCCCTCCTGTCAGGTCCTCATGGCCCAAGCTCACTTCCTCCTCAGGGCCATTATCTTTGCTGATCCCCCTGCCTAAGCAGGTACATGACAGTAGTTCCCACATGATGAACCACTTTGTCCCTGGTCCTTCAAAACACACACACACACACACACACACACACACACACACACACACACACACACCCACCCCTGGTGTTGCTTATGAACTGAATAAGTATTTTCTATGAATTTGTACTTTTTTCTTAAAAATATATATGGATATCCTGATTAATGGAATAATTAATGAATTCATTGTAGCTTTTTCTTCATTCATTAACAGATACTTAAAATATGTCATTTTCTGGAGAAATTCTCAGATTTTTTTATTTTATAATTATTATAATATGGTTGACTTACCTTCAATAATTTTCTCTCAACAGTTTTTCACCGTCCCCCCATAAAGGTCACCAAACTTTACCTTTATTATTTGAGTATACCAAACTTTTTCATACACAGTGAATCCTCATATTCACTCATTCTAGATACTGTACTCACCAAAATTTACTTGTAACCCCAAAACCAACACTCACCATGTATGGTCTGAACGTTTGTGTCCTTCCAGAATGCATATGTTGAAATCTTAGCCCTAATGTGTTGGTATTAGAAGGTGGGGCCTTTGGGAGGTGATTAGGTGGTCTGTGAGGGCACAGCCCTCATGAAGGGGATTTGTGCCGGGACAAAAGCAGTTTGAGGGCTTCTGTTGTCCCCTCTACCATCTAATAGAAACAGGGCCCTCACCAGACACCAAATCTGCTGGTGCCTTGATCTTGGATTTCCCAGCCTCCAGCACTGTGGACTGTAAATTTCATGTTTATAAATAACCTAGTCTGAGGTATTTTGTTTTACCAGCCTGAACAGACCAAACAGCATGCTTTGGCTGTTAATCTCAGACATGCACACAGACAGGGCAGTGAAAACATCTGGGTCTCCTGATGTGACATTCCCAGCTGAGGTGGCACAAGGCAGTGTTTTGTGTTTTTATTTCACCTCTCATCCTGTAAACAAGTGTCTTCTTTGTGATATATTGGGTACCATGTTTTTTTGCATTTTTGTGCTTTTTGTTGGTGATTTCACTGTTTAAAATGATCCCTAAGCATAGTTCTGAAGTTCTGTCTAGTGTTTCTAAACACAAGAAGACTGTAATGTGCCTTACTGAGAAAATACATGTATTAGATAAGCTTTGTTCAGGCGTGAGTTGAAGTGCTGTTAGCCATGAGTTCAGTCTTACTGAATCAGTATGTGATAAATAAGGTGTTTTTAAACAGAAACACACATAAAATGAAGTTATGTCTTGACCGATTGTTAAAAAATGTGACCAGAGGCTAATAGGAACCTAATCTGGTATTTCCCATAGAGTGGGAGTCCCCAACTCCCTGGGCCCAGGACCCTTACCAGTCTGGCCTGTTAGGAACCCTCACAGCAGGAGGTGGCATTACCGCCTAAGCTCCACCTCCTGCCAGATCAGCGGTGGCATTAGATTCTCATAGAAGAACGTGCAAGGGATCTAGGTTACATGCTCCTTAAGAGAATCTAATGCCTGATGATCTGAAGTGGAATAGTTTCATCCCAAAACCATCCCTACCCCTGTCAGTGGAAATATTGTTTTCCACAAAAGCAGTCCCTGGTGCCAAAAAGGTTAGGGACCGCTGCTCCAGAGGAATGATTCAATATTAACTAAGTCAGTGTTTGTGCTGACTTTACACACCATAACTACCAGAAATAAACAAGAATCACCTATATTCATATTATCTTTTCCTGAAAGTTCTCTCTCCTGCAGTTTTTCTTTACCCAGAAAAACTCTCCACATCCTTCAATACTCAAACCAAGTGCCACCTGTACTGTTAAACTTCCCTGATTCTTCGAGGCAGGCAGAGTAGTCCTCTCCACCAAGCATCACTGCTCATGAGGGTGCTGAGAACCTCTATTCATACCATTGTAAGAGCACTGACTATGTACTGAGTTACCTATGTACTGTACTTGTCTGTCCTTTCCATAAGTCATGAGATCATGAAGGACCTGGCATTAGATTTCATAAATGTTGACTGAATGATTGGAAGGAAGAAGGGAGGGTTTGTGTAGGTGTGAGTAAATGCTAAGGGACAAAACATTGAAAGTGAAGGAAAAAGAAAGTCGATTAAATAATGAATATGATCAGGTTCTTGGAAAGGACTCCTGAGTTACTCTAGTGGTAGAAAACGGGTTCTAAATCTCAGTGTAGGACACATGCTTACAGCCTGTATTGATCAGTGACCTAAGTTGCCTTAAATGAGAAAAGAGTTTATTGACTCAAAAAGTCTAAGGGGCAAATCTGGCTTCAGCATCAGGTCAAGACTCACATTTCGTCAATGTCAATCTGTTAACCTGCTTTCTCTCTCTCTGAGTTGGCTGTTCTTAGGCTACAAATAGTGATTCCTCCAACTTCAGGGATACAGTGTCACAAGGCTTTGTCTAGTGGCAGAGCCAGTTTGAGTAACACGAAACAAAGGTGGAGTTGAATCTCAATGACTCTGAGCTGGCTTGGATTATGTGTGCTAAACTGATCACAGTACCATGTAGGATGAAATGGTGCTAATTGGCTTAATCTAAATTCCCATGATACTCCTTGAAGCCTATAGTTGGAGTCAGCTTTACATAAAGGACTCTAGGTGATCTTTTGTGTTTATGGTGTCAGTATGTCATCTTACTTGGAATAGAGATGGTGTTACATTAACAGGTCATCTGACTGAGGTTTTTTCTGTTTGTTTTGTGTGTTTGCTTTTTACCAAAACAGAAGCAAATAAACATTATTTTGTTCCTTTGGTATAACTTTTATTGAAGAGTTACATAGTGCTTTGCAATTATCAAGTCCTGTGCTAAATAAATGCTGGAGATAGAAAAGCCCCTGACCTCAGAATCTTATGGTCTTGGGGTAAGAAAAAATTCATCCTGTGCCCTAGGAACAAATAAGTTCATTTGGAATCCAAGGGAAACTACATTATTCAGATAAATGAGTCAGGAAAAAATACAGTAACTATGTTGTACTCTCCTAGGGGATTTGCATTTGAGGAGTGGAAATAACTTTGAACTAGGAGCTGAGACCTAGGTTCCAGTTGTGTTATTGCCATCTGCCATCACCAATTAACTATAAACTTGAATTCCTAAACTCTGTGGCCAGTGTTTCTCAAAGTGTAGTGAGCAATTCATCTGTAGTAGCTTCACCTCAAGTTCTTTCTGGGTTAAGACCCACAAAATAAGATCTGGGGCTGTAGTCTCTGCAAGTTGTTTAATCTCTGAACTTCATTTTCCTCATCTGTTAAAAGAGGGTCATATTTACCCTGCAGCTTTGGTTTAAGGATTAAATGTGATCATGAGTAGAAAGCACATGGCATGTAGCAAGAGCTCAGCAAATGCCCTTTTAAAAATTTCTTCGGAGAGTATAAAGTCTCTATGGTCCAGAGTAGTGGAAGGATTCCTAGAGAAAGGATAGCACAGAGCCCTTCCTCACTCAGGAAGTGTGCCTCCAAAAATGTGTGACTGTCACATGACCCCCACTGTACTCTTGTAATGTTTGCTGTTAACTATTGTGGGATACAAGACTGGCCTAGTAGCCTTGTATTGAAATATACTAGGATATACTTGTACATCATATGCTCAGAAGTGAGATCAGATTCTCCTGTGTTTGTTTGAGCTGGAACTCAACCACATCACCACCTGGGAGTTGACAGTTGAAAATGTTTTTAAACCTCCAGAATCTTCTATCTTCTGCCCTGACGTTGGTATACCAAAGATTACAGAATTCTTCTGTGATGACTAAGGACTTCTCAGGGTCTCAAATCATCTTTCCTGATAGCAAATCTCATGTGCCTTGTGGCTAAAGTTGTAGAAGGGGCAAGACATTTCTTGGAAGAGGCTTTTGCATAACTCTTAGGAACAGGCGTATCCTTTTAACTTCCCTCTTTCTGAAGAGTGTGAAACCAATAACTGCCGATAAACCTAGAGAATCCTATCAAGTGAGGAGTATAGTTAATCTGAACCTAACTGAGGTTACTGGGTGATATCAGTAATTTAAATCTATTAGGCAGGTATATTAAGAACATAATACTTGTATCTTCAAAAAACTCTTTGCCTTATTTTTAAAAAATTCAATAACGTGAGTAGACACACACACATACACTCTCTTACTCTCTCTCACACACACAACCCCCTACTTCTTAGTGAAGCTCCCAGGTGGTGATATGATTATTCAGAACACATACCCCTGTTCCAAGAATCTCAGTAATCTGATTAAATGAGGTGTAACCATACCATGTTTTCTTAGTTAAAAAATACATATGGGGCTGGGTGCAGTGGGTCACTTGTAATTCCAACACTTTGGGAGGCTAAGGTGGGAGGATTACTTGAGCCCATGAATTTGATATTAGCCTAGCCAACATAGTGAGACGCATCTCTGTGAAAAATTAGCTGGATGTAGTGGCGCATCCTGTGATCACAGCTAAATGGGAGACTGAAGCAGGAGGATCACTTGAGCCCAGGAGGTTGAGGCTACAGTGAGCCGTATTTGCTCTACTGCACTCCAGCCTGGGCAACAGAGGAAGACCTTGTCTCACCAAAAAAAAAGAGAGAAAAGAAAAGAGGGGGGAAAAAATTAAGTCTCTCAACGTAGGTAAGAGGAGATCTTAGTCTCTTGTCTATCCGTTGATCTACTCTTTGAGCCCTTCTACCATCTCACTCCCCAACCCTTCCACCCTTTGCTTAGGCCAGCAGTCAACAAACAAATCTCACCCACACCTTCTTTTTCTAAGCAGTTTTACTGGAACACAGCCATGCCTGTTTGCTTATGAATTGTGTGTTGCCATTACAGAACTGAGTAGTTATGACAGAGAAAATATGGCCTGTAAAGGCCAAAATTGTCCTTAACAAAGTTTGCTGATCCCTCACCTTGCCTCTTTCTTCAAAATCTCGAATGTTGAGTATTCTCCAGTTTCTAAGACACCTGCTTTGGACCACTCACTTAGAAAGTTCTTACTTTCTAAAAAAGCCAAATTGGCTTTTCCTTAGCCTGCTCCTGCTGGTACTCGTTCAACTTTAGAATGCTGAGTCACCAAAAATAAATCAAATTGCTCTTCCACATATCAGCAGCCCTTTATATCTCAGAACACTATGATCATGACCCCAGGCAGAATCTCGCAGAATCCTGGTGTGATAAAATTTCATGTGCCGTCATTGTCACCAGAATGGAAGATAACACTCTTGCAAAGCTAAACTGGGGCCCACCTAAGTTTTCTGGGTGCCAAGAGCAATAAGAGGAAGTCATAGCCTCATTCTACATGCTTGAAGATCTTGAGCTCTAACCCATAGTACAGAGACAGGTTCATGTGACATGTAGTGTCTGCTCAACAGCTAGGAGTGATGCAACTTCCGGGTCATATGTACCCACATTTTGTATCTGTGGTCTTAATGGTTGTGAAATGGTTTGTTTTCTGACAGAAGGAAAACAGTCACTTGTATTTCATCACAGATGGGAGTGGCATACCTTTGATCCTAGACACAAAATTTTTTTTCTAACTTTCTTGACAGTAGACCCTATCCATATACTTTTTAAAGCCCCATTGTTAAGTGACTTTCATTGATTTTTCTTTTGTCTCCCTCATTAATACCCTACTTTAGATTTCCATCTTCTCTCACCATTGCAGACTACTGCAACAGTTTCTTAATAGTTTTCCTGTCTTACTTTTTCCTTTTCTGGTTTGTTTTCCTCACTCTGCCAGACGGATAAGAGCACAGCATCAGTTAACATTTCTCTGCTGATCTGTACTCTTCAGTGGCTCCCCGTTACAAATAAAGGAAAGATGAAACTATTTAGGGGGGCAGTCAAAGCTTTGCAGGACCTCCAAACTCTTCCTTTCCTCCCTCTTTCCACATTCAGAAGTCTGTCCCACATTCTCTGAACCTGTCTTATCTGTTCCCATGCCCAGGCCTTGGTCATACTGCATGCTGTATTTTAAAAAGTCCTGTTCTCCTTCCTTTCCAGAACTGTGTCAGACTTTACCTTCCTCATTGTTTATGTTCATTGCTCCTTCTCTCTTGCTTGCTTTCTCTCATGTTTTCATGCTCTTGCTCTCTCTTATCCTAAAAGTTTGATTCCCTGCTTCATTGGTCTAGTAGCATATTATGTCTCTTTTTATGGCACTTACAAAAAAATCTGCTTCTTGTTTTAGGGATATATACCAATGTCCTAACTTCCTGAAACTTTGTAAATATTGTTAAGTTACTTCAAAGGAGTATTTTTGGGCCTTGCCTCTTTCCTTTATCTGTCAAAGCATTCAACACATTTTGTGTTTGTTTTTACTGAATTCTATATAAGGAGCTTGTTGATTTCTCATGAGATGTACCCTCGATCCCAAAGATTTTCACTTTTTTTTCTAAATGTTTTATAGTTTTATATTTTACATTTAAGTCCATGATTTATTCTGAGTTCATTCACATCTTTTGTATAAGACGTGAGACTTAGATTGAAATCTTTTCTCCCCTGTGGATGCCTGATTGCTTCAGCACCATTTCTTGAAAAGGCGATGTTTTCTTTTTTTTTTTTGTATTAATATTTTTAGTAGAGACAGGGTCTCACCATGTTGGCCAGGCCAATCTCGAACTTTTGGCCTCAAGTGATCTACCTGCGTTGGCCTCCCAAAGTGGTGGAATTACAGGCACAAACCACAACGCCTGGCTGTTTTCTTCACTGAGTTGCTTTTACACCTTTGTCAAAAATCATATTGTGAGGGTATGTTTCTGGGTTTTCTGTTATAGTCCATTGTTCCTCACTTATCTTAGCCAAACAGCCAAGAATCGATCTATTCCATTTTTCTGTGTCTGTCTCTTCGCCATTGCTACATAGTCTTGATTGTTGTAGCTATATAATAAGTCTCAAAATCTGGCAGACTGATTCTTCCCATTTTATTTTTCAAAATTATCTTAGCTTTTGTGCTTCCTTTGCCTTTACATACACATTTTAGAGCAAAGTTATGTACATCTACAAACATTCTTGCTGGGATTTTGATGGGAATTATGTTAAAACCTGTATGTCAACTTAGGGAGATGTATCAAGTTGAGTTTTCCAATCCAATTCGTGAATATGGCATGTCTCTTCATTTATTTATGTCTTCTTTGATTTCTTTCATTAGCTTTGTATACTTTTCAGCATACATGCCCTGCACAGGGTTTTTTTTAGATTTATACCTTTTCAATTTTTAAGAGCAATTATAAATGGCATTGTAGTTTTATTTTTTATGCCCACATATATCATTACTAGTTAGAAGTAAATTGATTTTTGTATGATTATCTTGTATCCTGTGACTTTGCTGAATTCACTTATTAGTCCTGAGAGTTTTGTTGTGGGTTATTATTAGTTTTTTTTTTTTTTTTTTTTTTTTTTTGTATATAGATTTCTTGTGATTTTTCTTTTCTTTCGTGGCTTCCTTTTTTTTTTTTTTTTTTTTTTTTTCAAGGCAGAGCCTTACTCTGTTGCCTAGGCTGGAGTGAAGAGGCATGACATAAACTCACTGCAACCTCTGCCTCCTGGGTTCAAACAATTATTCTGCCTCAGCCTCCCTAGGAGATGGGATTACAGGCGCCTGCCACCATGCTAGTTAATTTTTGTATTTTAGTAGAGATGAAGTTCCACCATGTTGGCCAGGCTGGTCTCAAACTCCTGACCTCCACCAATCCACCCGCCTTGGCCTCCCAAAGTGCTGGGATTACTGGCATGAGCCACCATGCCCAGCCATGATTTTTCTATATAGACAATCATGTCCTCTGCAAACAGGGGCCATTTTTTTTTTCCTTCCTTTCCAATCTGTATGCCTTTTATATATGTTTTTTTTTGCTTTATCACCCTGACTAGAACTAACAGCAGTATGTTAAATAACAGTGATAACAGGGGACAGGCATGGTGGCTCACACCTGTCATCCCAGCACTTTGGGAGGCCAAGGCTGGTGGATCACTTGAGGCCAAGAGTTTGAGACCAGCCTGGCCAACGTGGTGAAACCTCATATCTAATAAAAATACAAAAAGTAGCCAGGTGTAGTGGTGTACATCTGTAATCCTAGCTACTCAGGAGGCTGAGGCACAAGAATCACTTGAACCCAGGAAATGGAGCTTGCAGTGAGCCAAGATCGTGCCCCTGCACTCCACCCTGGGACTCTGTCTCCATTAAAAAAAAAAAAGTGATAAGAGCAGATGTCCTTGCCTTATTCCTGCTCTTAAGAAAGAGGATTCAGTCTTTTAAAACTAAGTATAGGCCAGGTGTGGTGGCACACACTTGTAATTCCAGCACTTTGTGAGGCCAAGGCAAGAGGATTACTTGAGCCCAGGAGTTTCAGACCAGCGTGGGCAAAATGGGACCAATCTCTACAAAAATTTAGAAATTAGCCAGGCATAGTGTCATGCACCTGTGATCTTAGCCACTCTGGAGGCTGAGGTGGGAAATTGACTTCAGCCCAGGAGGTTGAGGCTACAGTGAGCCATGTTCATACCACTGCATTCCAGCCTGGGTGACAGAGTGAGACCTTGCCATACACACACACACACACCATTTGATGTTGGTCTTTTGTTGATGCTCATTAGCAAGTTGAAGAAGCTCCCCTCTATTCCTGTTTCTCTGAGAATTTTTATCACAAATGAGTGTGTAAATTTATCAGTTTTTTTTGCATTGCATGATATGATCATGCAATTTTTCTCCTTTAGCCTGTTAATATGGTAGATGACTGATTTCAAATATGCAGTCATCCTTACCTCCTTGGAATAAATTCTGTTTGGTCATGCATTTTTATAGATTGCTGAATTCTATTTGCATTTTATGTGTATGTCCATAATCCATTTTTAGTTAATTTTTGTATAAGATTTTACATAGACATTAGAACAGTCCCAAAAATGCTTTCTCTTTAATAGTGTATTCAGGACTCATGTCCCATATTATCCATGCATTGTGTGTCAGTAATCCAACAGCAAGTTTTCATTTCTGTATCGTGGGACACTTTTCAGGTGAAGCTCCCAGACTCCCTTATAAATATTTTTTACATGGGTACCACGCTCATCAGAATGAAGGTAACAAGATGCTAAAGAACTCACGTCATAGAGAATATATTACACACCATCTTATTCTTCTGTCTGTAATCCTCTTGTTGTCCTTCTTACTTCCTACTGTGAAAGCTTACATGTATTTTAAGTTTTATTAGTTTGAACAAATTAACATATTCATGGAATGAAGAAAAGTCAGCACATCTTTACTGAGCTCCCATATGTATTAAGCACTCTGCCATGTAGATGTTGGCTACATTGGACCTTAACCTCAGGATACTCAGAACTTAAAGGGGAGAAAGACATATAAGCATTTGCAATGCCAAAGCAGTGAGCAGAAATGCCAAACCCAGGGGGAGAAATGCCAACATGGGGTAAGCACAGGTTAGTAAGGGAACACAAGCAGAAGCACCAGCTCTACCTGGGGGAGTCGGTAAAGGCCTTCCAGGAGAAGTGACACTTGACTGGCACTGAGAGAACATAGAAATTCTCCAGATGGATGAGGTAAGGTGAAAGCCATTCTATGCAGAAGCCATAGCTTGTGCAAAGACATAAAGTCATGAAATTACATGACTTACTATTCAGAGAATAATAAGTAATTTTAGTGCTCCTGTAAATTCTGCAAGAGCAAGAATTCATGTTGTATCCTCAGCATTAGAATAATGCCGAGAGCATAGTAAGCACTGAATAATTGTTTGTTGGATGCAAGTTAACAAAGGAAGGAAGGAGTGACGGAGGAAGGAAACATAATTAAAGTGAGAGAGGTAAGAAAGGTTTGGCAATAAAGAAGATTTGTTCATGACCTAGCTGGGAAGAGACAAGTATAAAAACATTCATAATTGTTATAAAAAGTGACATGCCTTGAAAAGTACATAAAACGTGTTATGAAGGTTCAGAGGAAATAGAGGTCCACTTGAGATGAATGGATCAGGGAAGTTGTTATTGAGGCCAGACACTTTGAGTTGCTTATACTTGGTTCTGAATTGTTTGACTTTTAAAAAACACATGGGGCCACCTCCTGTGGCTCACACCTGTAATCCCAGTACTTTGGGAGGCTGAGGTGGGCACATCAATTAAGGTTAGGAGTTTAACAACAGCCTGGCTAACATGGTAAAACACCATCTCTACTAAAATAGAAAAATTAGTTGGGCATAGTGGTACATGCCTGTAATCTCAGCTATTCAAGAGAGGTGGAGGCAGGAGAATTGCCTGAAGCTGGGAGGCAGTGGCTATGGTGAGCCGAGATCATGCCACTGCACTCAAGCCTGGGCACTCTGTCTTAAAAAATACATGAATAAATAAAACATGGAAGTGGGGAAAGCTGTTGTGGTGGAAGAGGGATATGTGAATTTGGGACTAGACTAGACAGCCTTGCTGACTCTGTCATAAATTTATCAGTATTTTGTAGGCAGCCATTTATCAGCCTACACCACTTCCTTGGAAGCAGAACCTGACAGGCTCTGATATTATCTGTAGCAAACATGGTTTTCTTGTTCATGAGGATTCTTTATATGTTTGTTTGTGCTTGCACCTGCACACCAGAGATTTGGGGACAGCTCTTTCCACAGAGACAAGACTAAAGGAGACACAGCAACTGAAACACCAGCTGAACTATAAACAGATCTTTTAAAAATGCACCTTTGGTGCCCACACACTGCGTTGTCTATGTGTGCACCTGCTGCACACACAAGCACATACACAATTCTGAAAGCGGTAACCTGGCCAAGATTTTAGTGACTATAGATAAATAATACTTATTTTTGTTTTTCTCAGCTCTATCCTATCTGGCTATACCTCAATTTTCATTTCAGTCTAAGGCTTAGTAGGTACCAGTTATGTCTCCTTTGACCTGCTAGATGCTATGAGGATTTCATGTAAGGAAATGATTCATTAATATTTATTGATTACTAGCTGTGTGCCAGTCAATATTTTAAACACCAAGGATGCATCATGGAATAAAAAGAGCCATTCCTTGTTACCTTCTAGAAGGTAGGTGTGGAAAAGTCACAAAAATGTGGTATTGTTGGGGGTGTACATGCTTTGTGGGACCCGTAAAGCAGGGTAAGGGGGAAAGAGAGTGGGAGCATCAGGAATAGGAATAGCCTCTCTTCCAGTAATGTGACATTTAAATAAGGACTTGAAAAAAAGAATAAGCAATGGAAATATCTGGGGGATGAGTGTTCCAGGGCCAGAGAACAACTAGACTAAAGACCCTGAGGCAAGAGCCTGCCTGGCAGAGTGTGTAAGGCCACGTGCTCAGAGCAGAATAGGCAAGGCTGAGGGCAGCAGGAGCTGAGGCAAGGGGATGGGATGAGGCTCGGTCCCATCAGGCCTGTGGGCCGTTGTGGGGACTTTGGCTTTACTCTGAGATAACAACCTTTACAGGTTGTGTGTGGAGAAGTGGCATGTTCTGATTTACTTCCTGCTTTCTGACTTTGCAGTTGAGGATAGACTTCAGGATGAAGAGGTGGAAGCAGGAAGACTACAAAATGGTGGACTAGACCAGGAGAGCAACAGTGGAGATGAAGAGAAGCAAGCTCATTGTTGATATATTCGGAACTGTCTGAACTGACAGGATTTGCTTATGAGTTAGATGTAGAGTATGAAAGGAGTCAACTATGATATCCAGATTTTTGGTCTGACAACTGGAAGGCCAGAGGTGCTGGTAACTGAGATGGGAGAGAGTGCAGGTAGAACAAGTCTGGGAGACATCAGGACCTCAGTTTTGAACACATTAATTTTGAGATACCTACTAGTGAAGAGTTGGATGTACAACTCTAGGGTTAGAGATATAAATTTGGGAATCGCAGCAATTTGATGGTTTTTTAAAGCTGTGAAACTGAATAAAATGACCTAGAGAGTTGGTGTAGGAAAAAAAAAGAAATCTCAGAATTGAGCATTGGAGCATTCTAATGTTGGAAGTCAGGGAGATAAAGAAGAACCAGCACTGGAGATTGAAAAAGAGAGACCTGGTAGATAGAAGGAGAATTGAGAGTGCATGCTGAAGCTAGGTGAAGAAAGTGTTTCAAGGAGGAAGAAATAATAAACTGTTGTTGGATGTTGCAGAGAGAGCTCAAGCTAAGGCCCATGAGTCGATTTATCAACAGTAAAGTCTTTGACACCTTCAGTGAGCTATTTCGGAGGTGCAGTTGGGTGGGGGGTGGGGATGGGGGTAGCCTGGTTAGAGTGCCTTCACATAGGAGGGGAGGAAACAAAGATTAGTAGTATAGAATACTCTCTGAAGTGTAACTATAAAGAGAAGTAGAAAAACTGGGCCATAGTTGGTAAAGAATTGTGGGAACAAGTCAAGCTTTTAATTTTTTCTTCTGAGATAGGAGAATTTGGTGTATTGATGGGAATGATCCTAGTCAGGAGGAAAAATGCATCGATTCTGAAGAAGGGGAGAATTGTTGAAGTGATGTCTCTGCACAGATGGAAAAAGGTTGGCCTTGATTGGATGGTATGTCTATGCTCTCTAGTAAAAGAGTAGATAGCTACATGTGCAGGCAGGATGGTAAATGTGGTCCTGGAGCATGCGTAAATTTTCTTTTGATTGTTTATGTTTTCTTATGAAATAAGATATAAAAGAGTGGAAGCATTGGAGGTTTAAAGGGAGAGAAGCTAAGAGATTGTTGCCAAACAACAGGACAAAGTATTAACTAGGTAAATACAGTAGGATTGTTGGGCAGCATGAGGGGCCACTTGAAGTAAAAGTGAGACCAGTCAGCATGGTCATATGATTTTCTACATCTGTGTACAGCTAAGGGGAAACAGGTAGAGTCAACAGAGCATTAGACTTAGCTGGGGTTTGCTGGATAAGTAAGAGGAATGGGGAAAGAAGCAAGGGAATGATTGTGATGATGGATCGCAGAAACAGAATTGGATAAGGAAAGAAATGAGGACAGGGATGAAAAGTGAGAGTGAAAAGATGGTAGAATTAATGGAGTGTAGATCCCATGGGGTCTAAAGAATTGTGATAATCAAATCCTTGAAACTTGTAGTGCTTTAGGGTGTATACAGAATGCTTTGGGTTTATTTGCATAATAACCCTATGAGGTAGGTAGGGCAGGTGGTGGTGGTGGTGGTGGTAGTGATTTTCATTATATAGATGAGGCAGGATCCAAAGAGGTAAATTACTTAATCAAAAATTATACAGTGCCGGGTGCAGTGGCTCATACCTGTAATCCCAGCATTTTGGGAGGCTAAAGCAGGCAATCACCTGAGGTCAGGACTTTGAGACCAGCCTGGCCAACATGGTGAAACCGTCTCTACTAAAAATACAAAAATTAACCGAGCATGGTGGTGGGTACTTGTAATCCCAGCTACTCGGGAGGCTGAGGCAGAATTGCTTGAACCCAGGTGGCGGAGGTTGTAATAAGCCAAGATTGCATCATTGCACTCCAGCCTGTTCGACAGAGCAAAACTGCAAAAAAAAAACTCAAAAAAAAATTCACACAGCAAGTCAGTGGTAAAGCATAAACCAAACCCAGATCTCTGTTATATGTAGTATTTGTGTGGTGTCTGCTCACAGATTACTCAGTCTTTTTGAAGAAATGGAATATGGAAGACAACTTGGTGGAATATGTAATCACATGTTCAATTCTGTAATATGGAATGGTAGAAGGAGTTTACTCATTCATACATATTGAATGTTTAGTATGTACAAGGCATTATCATAAGAACTAAAAAAACACCAGTAAACAAGACAGGGAAAAAAGTCCTGAAGTTACGTGGTTTAGAGGGGTTTCTCTGTGATTCTTTTAAGGCATCATGTTTTGGTTAGAAGCAGGTTGTACTAAAAGTTAGAAAACTTGTTTTTCTGCTACTTACTTGTGTGTAACATTGTTACTTTAACTCACTCTGCCTTAGTGGGAGTCCCCATGGATAAACTGATTATGGTTTTGCAAGTTTTACCTTGCCTAAAAGTGCTGTGAGTTTGGATCTGTATTCTAGCCTAAAGAAATAGTTGCTCTGAAGTGTCGCCATCTCACTTCCTGATCTAAACAGTGGAATGCTAAATCTTACTTTATAATAATAAGACCCTGTTTCCATCGTGAGATGCTGCACGAATATGCATTCTAAGATCATCCTCCATTTTTGAAACTTGGGAAATCTGAAAGGGGGACAGGTCATGTGGCAGCCTGCAGGTCCCACAGTCCCCATCTTTAACCTATGATATCTGAGGACCTATTAAAAGCTTTACGGTCAGGTACAGTGGCTCATACCTATAATCCCAGCGCTTTAGGAGGCTGAGTTAGGAGGTCTCTTGAGACCAGGAATTTGAGACCAGCCTAGGCAACACAGCAAGACTTCGTCTCTACAAAAAAATTTTTTAATTAGCTGGGCGTGGTGGTATGCCTCTGTAGTCCCAGCCACCTGAGAGGCTGAGGTAGGAGGATCACTTGAGCCCAGGAGTTCGAGATTACAGTGAGCTTTGATTGTGCCACTGCACTCCAGCCTGGGCAACGGGGCAAGACTTATTTCTAAAAGAAAAAAGCTTTAAAATAACTAATGACTTCTTCCTCCTCTTCTTACTCCTTCCTGATGTGATTTAGGCCTGGAAGAAACGCTGGTTTATCCTACGGAGTGGCCGGATGAGCGGTGACCCAGATGTTCTGGAATACTACAAGAACGATCACTCCAAGAAGCCTCTGCGGATCATCAACCTGAACTTCTGTGAACAGGTAGATGCAGGCCTGACCTTTAACAAGAAGGAGCTGCAGGATAGTTTTGTGTTTGACATCAAGACCAGTGAGCGCACCTTTTACCTGGTGGCTGAGACGGAAGAGGACATGAATAAGTGGGTCCAGAGCATCTGCCAGATCTGTGGCTTCAATCAGGCTGAGGAGAGCACAGGTATGAGAGCACACACAGACCTTTCTTACAGGGGGCTGAGGTGAGGCCCTTGGATTCCTGGAGCAGAGAGAGCAGGCTTTATAGCTCAGGTTACCTGTTTGGAAGAGGGTTCACAGATAAAGGGTAAAGAGTGTGACAAGGTTGGCCAAATATTAGAGGGACCCCTGCCCCTAATTATGCTCAAAGAGGAAACCAAAAAGTGTTGGAGTTGTGATAAAACTGAAGGTATTTGTGGTGTTTCCTCAGGTGCCTCAACACCACTGCCATACCCCCGCTCTCCTACTTTCTCCTTTCCCTGTGCTGTCTAGCACTGTGTCTCCTTACCTGTCACCCTCCCACAGGGAAGGTCTCACCTTGATCCCTTCTCTGCTTCATCTCTGTCTGTCCTAGCCCATTTCAGGTCATCCTTCACAGTCACACTTGACCCTTGTTTGTGTGGGTTCTTTGTAAGATTATTGATGATCCCATGTTCATTTGTATTCACTTGGGAGGGGATGAAAGGAGGAAATACTGATTTATGTCTGGATTTTGATAACCTTCACAAAAGAGTAGCTTACCTTTTTGAAATGAGTGTTAAATTGTAGAAATGCTCCTTGACATTTGTTTAGGCTCAGGCTGAGCTCTCTGGGATGGTTGAAGAGCAGAGTTTTTGCTGGGGCAGGCAGTCTGGTTGCACATTGGAATTAAGGAGGAGCATTGTTAAAAAATATTGATGCTGAGGAGCCATGCCAGATCACTGAAGAATCTCTGAGTCCCGGACCCAGCCATTAGTGTCTTTTAAAGGCTTCATTCTGCATAAGCAAGGATCCAGGGCTCAGCATCCATTTTCTGTAAATATTTTAGGCTTTGAAGGCTACATAAAGTGTCTGTTTCATATTCCTTTCTTTTAAATTTTCTTTTCAGCCCTTGAAAAGTGTAAAAATCGTTCTTAGCTGATCAGCAACATTAGTGTCACTTCAGAAGTCGGTACAAATGCAAATTTAGGGGTCCCACCCTAGATGTACTAAATCAGAAACTCTGGGAGTAAAATTCAACGATCTGTTTTTTAAAAACCCTCCAATTTATTCTAATACAAGTTTAAGTTTGAGAACTTCTGTTCTAAACTCTTGGTGTTCAGAGTGGGGGTTGTGGACCAGCAACACCAGCCTCTATTGGGAACCTGCTAGAAAAACAGAATGTGTGCTGGGCATGGTGGCTCACGCCTGTAATACCAGCACTTTGGGAGGCCAAGGCAGGCAGATCACCTGAGGTCAGTAGGTCAAGACCAGCCTGCCCAACATGGCGAAACCCTGTCTTTACTAAAAATACAAAAATTAGCTGGGTGTGGTGGCATGTGCCTGTAATCCCAGCTATCCACGAGGCTGAGGCAAGAGATCTCTGGAACCCGGGAGGCAGAGGCTGCAGTGAGCTCAGATTTTGCCACTGCACTCCAGCCTGGGCGACAGAACAAGACTCTGTCTCAAAAAAAGAAAGATAGAATGTGAAGCTTTCACCAACCATACACTGTCAGAATCTGCATAGTTTAAAAACTTCTTATTTTGAAATAATTTTAGATGTACAGAAGGGTAACAAAAATAGTACAGCAAGTTCCTATCTACTATTCACTGAGCTTTCACATTAGATTTACTGTTATGTCTCTGAGTCTCCTCCAATCTATGACAGTACCTCCATCTTTTTTTTAATAAACCTTGACACTTTGAAAGAGTATTAGTTAGGTATTTTGTAAAATATCCCTCAATTGGGATTTGTCTGATATTTTCTCATGGTTTAGACTGAGGTTGTCAGTTTAGGGGAAGATTACCACAAAGGTGATGTGCTTTTCTCAGCATGTTAAATCAGAGGGCATGTGCTGTCCGTATGTCTTATTACTGATCACATTAACTTTGATCACTTGATAAAGGTGGTATCTACCTGGTTTCTCAACTGTAAAGTTACTGTCTTTATTTTTGTAACTAATAAACATTTAGAAGATACTTTGAGAATATGAAAATACCCTTTTTCTCCTTAAACTTTTGCCCACTAGAAAAAAAGAAAAATACAATCTTTTACCCACCAGAAAAAAAGAAAAAAAAAGACAACTTTTGCCCACTAATTTTAGCATTCATCAGTGAATCATATTTCTTTCTTTCTTTCTTTTTTGAGATAGTCTCACTCTGTAACCCAGGCTGGAGTGCAGTGGTGCAGTCTCTCCTCGCTGCAACCTCCACCTCCCAGGTTCAAGCAATTCTCCTGCCTCAGCCTCCAGAGTAGCTGGGACTACAGGCATGTGCCAGCATGTCCAGATAATTTTTTTGTATTTTTAGTAGAGACAGGGTTTCACCATGTTAGCCAGGATGGTCTCGATCTCCTGACCTTGTGATCTGCCCGCCTCAGCCTCCCAAAGTGCTACTTTCTAATAGCTATTACTGTGGTGTTCTGATGGTGATTTTATATTTCCCTCAAAATGTAGATTTTTATCAAGAGCGCCAGATGATTTGTAGTATGCACATTAAAGCTTGAATAGCAGTGGGCTGGATCATTGATTCCTAGATCTGGTAGATCATCAAAATCACCTGAAACATTTTTTTTCTTTTAACTTCTAGGTGTTGATTCAGTAGATCTAATTTAGAATAGAGGAGTCAATAGTTTTTAAAAGTTCCTCCCACAGAATGGGAGAAAATACTTAGAATTTTATATCTGACAGTGGTCTAGAATCTAGAATATATAAAGAACTCTTACAACTGAATAACAAAAAGATCCAGTTTTAAAATGTGCAAAGGGTCTGGATAGACAGTTCTCCAAAGAAGATACACAAATGACCAATAAACACAGGAAAAGATGCGGAATAACAGTAGCCATTAGGGAAAACCACAGTGAGATACTACTTCATACCCACTGGGGTGGCTGTAATAAAAAATACAGGCAATAACAGATGCTGGAAAAGATGTGGAAAAATACATTGCTCATACGTCCCACTTTATACTTTGCTTGTAGGAATGTAAAATAATACACTGCAGAAAACAGTGTGGCAATCAGACAGTTACTGTATGACCCAGCAATTCTACTCCTAGGCATGTTCCCAAGAGAAATGAAAACATGTTCACACAAAAACTTGTACAAGAATGTCCACAGCAATATTATTTATAATAGCCAAAAAGTGGAAAAAACCCAAATATTCAGCAATAAATAAAATATGGTATATACATATGTATTACTAAGCCATAAAATGGTATAAAGTACTGAAAACATACATTAAGTGAACGAAGACATAGAGAACCATCTTTTTATGATTCCATTTATATGACAGTTCAGAGTAGGCAAATTCACAGAGACAAAGTACATTGGTGGTGACTGAGAGTGGCGGTATGAGAAGTGACTGCGCATGAGTATGGGGTTTCTTTTTGGAGTGGTAAAAATGTTCTGGAATTAGATAGTGATGATGGTTGTACACTTCTGTGAGTATACTAAAAACCATTGAACTTTACACTTTAAAATGCTGAAATTTATGGCGCGTAAGTTATGTATCCTTCTTTAAAAAAAGTTTCGCAGGTGATTCTGAGGACCAGCCAGCTTAGGGAACCTAACCCTAAACCTCTATCATAGACATATATTTGCTCTGGTAATTAAACCACTAGATATCCAATAATTCCTTAAAAAGCACGTAGGACCAGCTTCATGGACGATGTGACCTGTGTAGTCACAAAGAGGCCCATTTTCAGAAGGGCCTGCACTTGGTTTAACACTCCACTATTACCATCTTGAAGTTCTTAATAGTTTTTTTAACAGGAGGTTCTACATTTTCATTTTACACTGGCCTCTGCAAATTAAGTAGCCAGTCAGGCCTGACCTAGATGTCCTAACCTAGGAATTCTGTGATTTTTATCTTCTTTGGGGAAGGATAATGAGCCCCTATGTATTGTTAAGTTCTTTGGTATAATCTTCTTGCTTCCTGAGTGGAATTTCCTGTTTTCCCCAAATCTTTGTCATTTATAGGTTTCATGGAGATTGTTTTTGTTTTTCTCCTTTATTTTATTCCTAATGAAGAGCAATGCATGTTCAGTGAAAAAAAAAAAAAGAGGGGGAGGGAAAATGGCCCCAGCCTTGGCGACATAGTGAGACTGGAGTGCAGTGACACAATCATAGTTAGCTGAATCCTTTTTATTTTAATAAAATATAGAAATTAGCTGGGCATGGCAACATGCCTGTTCCCAGCTACTAGGGAGGCTGAAGTGGGAGGATTGGTTGATGCCCTGAATTCAAGATTGCAGTGAGCTTTAATCACGCTACTGTACTCCAACCTGGATAACAGAACGAGACCCTGTGTCAAAAAAAAAATAACAAAAAAAGTTGGCAGTGAGGAATAAGAAATTAATTAAAAGGCTGGGGAGCTGGGTGCGGTGGCTCATACCTATAATCCCAGCACTTTGGGAGGCTGAGGCAGGCAGATCACCTGAAGCATGGAGTTCGAGACCAGCCTGACTAGTATGGTGAAACCCTGTCTGTCCTAAAATTACAAAAATTAGCTGGGCTGTGGTGGCACACGCCTGTAATCCCAGCTACTCAGGAGGCAGAGGCAAGAGAATTGCTTGAACTCGGGAGGCAAAGGTTGCAGTCAGCTGAGATCACGCCACTGTACTCTAGTGTGAGCCACAGAGGGAGACCCTGTCCCAAAAGCTAAAAAAAAAAAAAAATAGGGTGGGCACGGTGGCTCACGCCTGTAATCGCAGCGCTTTGGGAGATCAAGCTAGGCGGATCACCTGAGGTCAGGAGTTCGAGACCAGCCTGGCCAACATGGTGAAATCCCATCTCTTCTCAAAATACAAAAATTAGCTGGGTCTGCTGGTGCGTGCCTGTAATGCCAGCTACTTAGGAGGCTGAGGCAGGAGAATCACTTGAACCTGGGAGTCAAAAGTTGCAGTGAACCGAGACCACACCATTGCACTCCAGCCTGGGCAACAAGAGTGAAACTCTGTCTCCCCCAACCAAAAAAAAAAAAGGCAGGGGAAAAAAACTCCACAAACACACTCTATCTGGGTCTGCAGCGACCTCAGTTCTTGCCTCCTCAGAAGAAAGAATTTGACCAAAGGCATAAGGCAGAGTGAGACACGGAGGCATGTTTTAGATGAGGGGTGAAAGTTTGTTAAGTGTTAGAGCAGGAACAAAAGGAAGTAAAGAACACTTGGAAGAGGGCCAGGCATGCAACATGAGAGATTTCAGTGCACTGTTTGACCTTTGACCTGGAGTTTTACATTTTGGCATGCTTCTGGGTGTTGTGTCCTTCTCCCCCATTCTTTTGAAGAGGGCTATTTGCGTATGCAGCGGGCTGTCAGCACTTAAGAGGGGCCGCGTGCGCAGTGTGTTTACTAAAGCTATGGACATGCTCACTTGAGGTGTTTTTCCCTTACCTGTCCAGTGTGTTTACTGAAGTTGTGTACATGCTCACTTGAGGCGACCTTTTACCAGTCAGGTGTTCCTAGAGGAAGGCCAAATACCAGTTAAACTCTGCCATTTTGCCTCTTAGTGTGCCTGCTTGAGTGCACTTGCCTAACTCCTAAGATTTTATCAGCAAGCTGCTGATCACCAGTTCAGGTGTTTTCTATCTATTGGGAGACAGTCTTTTCCCGGCACCAGCTGCAACCAATTATTTTAGCGAGACCCTTAGTAACAACCGCCTGATTTCACCTGATAATTGCCTGACAATCCTCGTGGGATGTGGGCAGGGGCCTCTCCTGCCCTGCTCCTGTCTGCCTAGCTACCTACTCTAAAATGTGAGAAATAGGTCCAAGAAGTTTTTTAAGAAATAGTTATGAGCTTTTAAAGAAATAGTTATGAGTGGGGAAAAATATAACCAAAAAGCAAATGGCTTTTAATTATTTTCTTGTGGGATTGGAGGTATTCTCATCAAGAAAATATATTCTTGAGATATGGCAAAAATTACTCAGTGCAGATATCTTTTTTTAAAATCACATGTTTAAAAGATACTGTCTGAATCCTTTTACTATGTGGGACTTCAGTACTATGAAAATGTAGAAACTACATTATCTGGACTTGGTTTCTTTCGTAGCAAGGTTCATTTGTTCATTCACACATTATTCATTCAGCAAACCTTATGGAGCATTTATTTTACGCAAGTTCCTGTCATAACCAATGAGGCTACAAAGATGAACAGCAGAGTCTCAGTGCTCAGACATCATAGCCTAGAGGAAGGAACAGGCGTGCAACCAAGTAGTCACAGAGGCATGCTGTAACAGGAATTACCAAGATTATCGACACATGCACCACCAGCTTAGGGAAGGAAAGAGAAGAGTATTAGAGGGTGACAAATAATTGAATATTTTGTCAGTGGTCTTATTAAATATTAAATATTTCCTAGCCTGTAATCCCAGCTTCTTGGGAAGGCTAAGAGGGAAAGACTGCTTGAGCCCAGGAGTTCAAGACTGCAGTGAGCAGTATTTTTTTTTTGAGAGGCAGGGTCTTTGGACCCCTGTCACTCAGGCTGGGATACGGTGTCATAATCACAGCTTACTGCAGCCTCAAACTCTGGGGCTTAAGCAGTCTTCCCACCTCAGCCTCTCAAGTAGCTGAGACTACAGGCCTGTACCACTGCACCTGGCTGGGAAATATATTCTTTATATTCTTTATTTTTTTTTTGAGGCCGAGTCTTACTCTGTCACCCAGGCTGGAAAGCAGTGGCACAATCTTGGCTTACTGCAGTCTCTACCTCCCAGGTTCAAGTGATTCTTGCCTTAGCCTGTTGAGTAGCTGGGATTACAAGCATGCACCACCATACCCGGCAAATTTTGAATTTTCAGTAGAGATGGGGTTAACGATCTTCTCCATCTGCCTACCTTGCATCCTGGGCTGGGTTCATTCAGAAGGGCTACCCATCTCTTCCAGTCCCAGAAACTCTTCCTTGATGGAACACTGCTTTCCTTTTACTAGAGCCTGTTGAAAACAATCCAGTCACCTGAGTCTTCATGTCAGCACCTGCCTTAGGTGAAGAGCACCTAACCCTTGGTGGCCACAAAAAGAAATTATCGCAGCTATGTATTGAGCTATCTGTTCTATGAAAGTTGAGACTTTACATAAATTCCCACTAAAAAGTCATAGTAATCCTTTGAAGCAGCAACAATTTAACCCACGGTCATACACTAGAAGATGCGAGAGTTGGGATTCTAGTCTAACCCAGACCTGACTTTGCATTCTGATATGCTGTCTTTTTGTCCCTGTCCTCCTGGAATATAAGCATCTACCAGAACCAGGCCTGGATATTTTTGCCCCTTTAGACACTATGCATTGAACTGGAAGTACCCACCAGGAGTCCATATGGCTGGCTCAGGTTCTCCCTCCTTACTAACCCATATTGCTGAAGTCCTTGGTCTGGAATATTCCTAATTTAGTAATTTCAAGGGCTTTAATCCTGTCATCAGGCTCTATTGCTTAGTCTGTATGCTGGGAACAAGGCTATCTGAGTTCAAATCACCACTCTGCAATTACATAAGCAGGTCACTTGATATTATCAAGTCTCAACTTGCTTTTGTAGAATAGGGATAAAATAGTTTCTGTTCTCAGCCCATGCTTCTGCTTCCCCATGGATGCATCCAGACAGACATAGAACCCACTGGCAGCACTCAAGTTGCACATTTCCCAAAGGATGATTCACATTGTTTTTGTGTACCAGTATCCCCTGAAGTTGTTCAATCCCATGTCCCTGCTCCCAGTTTGCTCCTGTAGAGGTTTCATCATATGTGGTGCCTCTTTCAAGCAGATACTCCCTCTTTTCCTCTCTTTCCTTCCTTCCATGTGTCCATTTGTCCATCCATCATTCTGTCTGTGTGTGTCTTGCTCTCGCTCTCTCTCTCTCTCTCGTTTGTCTGTCTTTGCCCAGGCTGGGGCGCAGTGGCACAATCATGGCCTCCCAGACTCAAGTGATCCTCCCACCTCAGCCTCCAAGTATCTGGGACTACAGGTGCACACCACCACACCCAGCTAATTTTTTAAATTTTTGTAGAGACAGGGTCTCACTATATTGCCCAGTGTATTAGTCTGTTCTCATACTGCTGATAAAGACATACCCAAGACTGGGCAATTTCCAAAAAAAAAAAAAAAAAAAAAAGTTTAATGGACTTATAGTTCCACATGGCTGGAGAGGCCTCACAATCGTGGCAGAAGACAAGGAGGAACAAGTTGTATCTTACACGGATGGCAGCAGGCCAAGAGAGAGAGCTTGTGAAGGGGAACTCCTCTTTTTAAAACCATCAGATATCACAAGAATAGCCTGGGAAAGGCCTGCCCCCATGATTCAGTTACCTCCCACCAGGTCCTTCCAACAACATGTGGGAATTCAAGATGTGATTTGGGTGGAGACACAGCTAAACCATATCATTCCACCCCCCTGACCCCTCCCAAATCTCATGTCACATTTTAAAACTAGTCATGCCTTCTGAATAGTCCCCCAAAGTCTTAACTGATTTCAGCATTAACTGAAAAGTCCACAATCCAGAGTCTCATTTGAGACAAGGCGTTCTGCCTATGCGCCTGTAAAATCAAACACAAGTTAGTTATTTCCTAGATACAATGGGGATACAGGCATGGTAAATACAGCCATTCTAAATGGGAGAAATTGACCAAAACAAAGGGGTTACAGGCCCCATACAAGTCCACAATTCAGTGAAGCAGTCAAATCTTAAAGCTCTAAAATGATCTCCTTTGTCTCCATGTTTCACATCTGGGTCACACTGGTGTGAGAGGTGGGCTCCCATGGCCTTGGGTAGCTCCACCCCTGTAGCTTTGCAAGGTATAGCACCCCTTCTGGCTGATTTTACAGGCTAGTGTTGAATGTCTGCAGCTTTTCCAGGCGCACAGTGCAAGCTGTTAGTGGATCTACCATTCTCGCATATGGAAGATGGTGGCCCTTCTCTCACAGTTTCACTAGGCAGTGCCCCAGAAGGGACTCTGTGTAGGGTGCTCCGACCTCACAATTCCCTTCTGCACTGCCATAGCAGAGGTTTTCCATGAGGGCCCAACCCTGCAGCAAACTTCTGCCTGGGCATTCAGATGTTTCTATATATCCCCTGAAATCCAGGCAGAGAGTCCTAAACCTCAATTCCTGACTTCTGTGCACCTGCAGGCCCAACACCATGTAAAAGCTGCCAAGGCTTGGGACTTCCACCCTCTCAAGCAACAGCCCAAGTTGTACCTTGACCCATTTTAGTCCTGGCTGGAGTGGCTGGGATGCAGGGCACTAAGTCTGTAGGCTGTGCACAGCAGAGGGACCCTGGGCCTGGCCCATGAAATCATTTTTTCTTCCTAGGCCTCTGGGCCTGTAATGGGAGGGGTTACTGTGAAGACCTCTGACATGCCCTGGTAACACTTTCCATGTTGTCTTGGGGATTAATATTTAGGTCCTCCTTACTTATGCAAATTTCTGCAGTCAGGTCAAATTTCTCATCAGAAAATGAAATTTTCTTTTCTATCACATTGTCAGGCTGCAGATTTTCCAAACTTCATGTTCTGCTTCCCTTATAAAACTGAATGCCTTTAACAGCACCTAAGTCACCTCTTGAATGGTTTGCTGCTTGGAAATTTCTTCCACCAGATACCCTAAATCATCTCTCTCAAGTTCAAAGTTCCACAGATCTCTAGGGCAGGGGCAAAATGCCACGAGTCTCTTTGCTAAAACATAACAAGAGTCACCCTTGCTCTCGTTTCCAACAAGTTCCTCACTTCCATCTGAGACCTCCTCAGCCTGGACTTTATTGCCCATATTGCTATCATCATTTTTGTCAGAGCCATTCAGCAAGTCTCTAGGAAGTTGCAAACTTTCCCACATTTTCCTGTCTTCTCCTGAGCCCTCCAAACTGTTCCAACTCCTGCCTGTTACCTAGTTGCAAAGTCACTTCCACATTTTCAGGTATCTTTTCAGCAGTACCCCACTCTACTGATACCAATTTTAAGTATTAGTCCATTTTCATGATATTAGTAAAGACATACCTGAGACTGGGCAGTTTACCAAAAAAAAAAAAGAGAGAGACTTAATGGACTTACAGTTCCACATGGCTGGGGAGCCTCACAATCATGGCAGAAGGCAAGGAGGAGCAAGTCATGTCTTACATGGATGGCAGCAGGCTGAGAGAGAGCTTGTACAGGGGAACTCCTCTTTTTAAAGCCATCAGATCTTATGAGCCTTATTCACTATCACGAGAACAGCCTGGAAAGGACCTGCCCCCATGATTCAATTACCTCCCATTGGATCCCTCCCACAACATTTGGGAATTGAAGATGAGATTTGGGTGGGGACACAGCCAAACCTTATCACCCAGGCTTGTCTTGAACTCTTGGGCTCAAGTGATTCACCTGCCTTGGCCTCCCAAAGTGCTGGGATTACAGATATGAACCACTGTGCCTGTGACAGGTCTCATATAAAAACTTCTGTTTGCTTTCAGCTAGAAGAGGTTTCTGGCAGATGGAGTCTGTCTTTTTTTTTTTCATCCTTGCCACCTCCAGATTCTTATTTCTACTGCCACCCTCCAGTTTTCACATATTCCAACAAAAAAATGTCTAGGATAAAACCTGCAGGATAAAGACCAGACCAGAAGTGAAAGTGAGTCTGAAATCAACATAAAGTTGAAGAAAACAATCTCTTGATAGAGAACTTGTTCCACAAGGAAACCAGAAATGATGTTCTAGAAGGAAAAGCAATTCCAGGGACACATATCAAGATTCTATATCATGTATGTGGGATTTATTTTTGCTTCTTTTGTGTGTGTGCACAAACAAAAGCAAGAACCTTCCTCACCTTCCTCTTAGAATCAAAATAGCCATCAGTCCTTAGAGTAAGGAAGCAGAGAGCTGCTCTGAGCTGTGTTTATAAGTAGGCGGATCCAAGTCCTCATATTTGTGGCCTCGTTGCGGGCAGCTGTCCCTGACCAGATGTACCAAACACAAAAAGAGCCATCTCTCAGTAGGGAGCTTTGATGAATTATTCATGTGCTCGGGAGTCATCCCCTGTCAGGAAAGTCCTGACCCCTTTTGAATCCTCAAAGCAGAGGGCTTCCTTATTCCTTTTATTTCCCCCCTCCTCCATTTATTCAGTAGCTATTACAGGGCCTGCATGGCCACTATCACAAGGACACCAAAAAGCAGCTAGCTGTACTTGAGTCTCACCCTTGCTACTTATTTGCCTTATTGAGGTTGAATAAATAACTTTCCCTCTTGGAGGTTTTATCATCTGTAAAATGGAGATCATGTTCCTCACAGCATTGTTGGGAGGTTACATAGATGAAGCTAGGAGAACATACATGACACATTGTGAACCGCAGCTGCTCACTTCACTTTTCCCTTGTAGTGGTCATAGTGATAGTAGTGACGATTTTTATGTCTGTAGGACAGGATAAACAGAATATAATTTAAATATTTGGTGTTTTTACACAACTTGATAGTCTACACAACCCTTATGCAGTCTCATTTAAGCATGAGGAAACAAAACGAGATAGGTAGGGCTGATAGTATCATTCTTATTGCACAAGCGAAGAAACTAAGACTTAAAGGTACTAAGTGACCATGCCAGAAAGCGGAGTGGCAGGGCCTAGAATTTAAGGCTTTTGACTCCCATCTACAGCTGTGTGCTCTGACTCCTCATTTTTCCTAGTCGCTTGTCACAGAGCTGTTTACCATGGCTGCTTCTAAGTCACAAAACAGCCAGCAAGAAGGAAGAGGAGGAGCAAGAGGTTTATAAATCACTGAGAACTGACTATTCTTTTGTTTTGTTTTGTTTTGAGACTGAGTCTCACTCTGTCGCAGGCTGGAGTGCAGTGGTGCAATCTCAACTCACTGCAACCTCCACCTCCTGGGTTCAAGCAATTCTCCTGCCTCAGCCTCTCAAGTAGCTGGGATTACAGGTGCACGCCACCATGCCCGGCTAATTTTTGTGTTTTTATTAGAGACGAAGTTTCACCCTGTTGGCCAGGATGGTCTCGATTTCCTGACCTTGTGATCCACCCACCTCGGTCTCCCACAGTGCTGAGTGCCATCTGTACATTGATACTAACCTTTGGTGGCTAAACTAGCAAGACAATATGATCCTTCTTAGAGGAACCAACAAACTACTGTGAGTTACAACTCAGGGAATTTAGCTCACCAGAGCCCCATTTTGTAACGCTTGGAGATTTTGAAATAAGGCCAGAGCCTCCCCTGTATCTTCTCTACTATTTTAGATATTTATCTTCTTGAACTCCTTGGCAGGAATTTCACAGTAGTCACATGTCTAATCTTATGGAATAAAGAATTCCCAAAGTTCTGACCACCTCTTCTTTATCTCTTCCCCACCTTTTTGCTCCTAAAATTTTAGTGAGACCTCCACCTTTAAATACTTTGTAAATATTTAAACTTCTAGTAATCCTTAAGTTTCATGAGTAAGTCAACACTAGCATTATTTTAAGTCCTGGGTCCCATCTGAGGTCAAATGATACCCACAGGAATGCTTTTGGGGAAGTCTTCAGCATACAGTGGAGGAATGTTTCTGGGGTCTTCAAACAGCTCTTTCCTCTCCAGAGAGAATGACTGGTGCCTTAAAAGGTCAGGACCCCTTATTCCAACTGGATTTCTGACAACTGGGTGAACTGTGGTAGAGCCAAGTAGTCCATTCAGATGCATTCTGATGACCTTGGTCCTTTCTCCACCATGAAAAGAGAGAGAGCGAGCCAGGGAGAAGCCTTGCTCAGAGACCTCACCCTTTCTGTCTTCTCATCCCTGGAAGGGCCTTTTCCTCCCTCGTTCCCTCCCAGACCTTTTGGATTTTGTTTTATTAACTGAGATCAGACCAACTCCTCTGGGGAACCCTAGTTGGAAGCCAAAAGCAAATGTGGGTGGTAATGTGCATCTTCTCCCCAGGCTGAGACTCCTCTCTTAAGGAAGCAAGAACAGAGTGGAGACTGACCCAGGCTCCAGCCCAGGGGTGGAGGCTGCTGTCTGAATCACCCACCCTTTTTTTCCACTGAGACAATGAGGAAAATAAATATCCAGACCATTTTCCAGCCAGATCTGAAATCCTCATTCCTTAAAAAAAAAAAAAAAAAAAAAAAAAAAAAAAAGGAAAGAAAAAGGTTATTTTAAATAACCCTGAAATATCAAGACTTCCTCCTCGATCTCTTGCTTGTTTGTCATTTTTCATTTACAGCTGGGTCTAGTCATCCACAGAACAGGCCGTGAGTTCAGACATGAGCTCCATAAAATTCTCACAAATCTTTCTGTGTTGTCCTAGAACAAACTCCAGCTTTGACCTTCAAGGAAGTCCAAACCCTCTAGAGGAGGAAAAGGAGACAGGGAGAAACCTGATCCTGTTCTTTCGTTCTAAGTCTTGATCCTTCATGTTTGTTTGTTGTTTTTTTTTTTAATACCAGACACTTCCCCTCACCACCCCGGCCAGCCAGCATAGATAGTCTAGTGTTACCTGCCAAAACCCACAGACTGTTAGACGTGGGAGCATCTCATCCCAACTCCACAGCGCCAGAAGCTTTGGATGGCTCCCAAACATCTCATAAGAGCCCCCTACTTTTTTGGTTCTTTAGTGCTTCTGATTATCCCGAATAAAAGAGGATAATAAATGATTGTTGAATTGGTCCCTGACTAGATTGCAAAGCCCGTTCTAATTCTAATATTGGGCTAGAGGTAGAATTAGAACTTTGTATTTAGTGGCAATGTCACCTTGGACCTCTGAAGATCTTGATTATGATTAAACATCCAGTTACGTATAGCTCTACATAAAATTCTGAACTCTACAAAATCAGTAGATAGGTCTTCTCTCTCTAGGATCTGTGCCTGAGAATCAGAGTCCTGGTTTTAAATTTCAGCTTTCTTACGATTCATGTCAGTTTCTTCAACAGTAAACTAGGAATGATTTCCAAAAGTTTTTAAAACATTGCTTTTTAACTATATCTCACATGAAACACAATAATTTATGAAACATTTGAGAGGGAGCCACTTTGAATATAGCAGAGGAGAGGGTCAAGTGATGCAAGCTGGACTCAACTGCCCACCTCTCCTTCTGGTTGCCTGGGAAGGCTGGCACACAGTGTGAAGATACGGTCTGCAGCAGATGTTCAAAACAGGGACCTCCAGGGCTGAGCTATAGAAATTTTCATCAGTCCATAAAAATATGAAAAACATGAGGAAGATATAATCCGTTTTCATAAAACTAAATGTGATCAGGTTTTAAAACTTCCCTTTATTCAGACATTCTCTTTGTGCATGTATGTTAAAGTGTTCTTGTGTGTGTGAAGTGATAGTCATAGTAAATGGTAGTTTCCATATTTGACAACATCATTAAAAATTGGCAGCCCTGTGTATCCATTTCTAAAAATGCACAAGGGCATAAACAAAGAAGCAGTGTTTTCACCTGTCCATAGAATGGAAGAGTCTGGGAAATAGTGGTCTAGAGGTGATGTGTGTGTCAGGACTATTGATTGCCAGCTTCTGCTTCTGTCCCAATGGCCAGGGGCCTCTGAACTCTACCATTAAGTCCAGGCGCCCTGCATCCCAGCATGAAGCCAGTACTGTGGGATCTTTTGTCCCCTGGCTCTGTGCTAGCCCTGCTCTTGTGTACTAGCTAGGGTCAGCCCTGGGATCTTGGCTAGTTTTCCTGTATCTCAGTCTTTGCTCTGATAACCTGCCTATAGTCTCAAATCCCACCCAGGAGTGGACCCTGTTCTGCTTTTATGTAGCCCCTCTCGTAAACCCGAGACTTACCACACCTCAAGCCAGTGGCTGGAGGCTGACTGCCCACTTGAAGGCTTCTGGGTTGCACGTGGTCTCTCTGCCTGCATTTCTGAAGAAAATCTGCTTCTGTTTTCTCAGAACATGCTTCTTCCTCTGGGATTCTACTGCCCACATTCCTAGTGATGCATTAGTTTCTGTTTCTGAGTTTACTCATTCAGTGCCCTTACCATTGAGAACCTGCTTTCGCCCGTTCTTATTCTATGGACAAGGGTTAGAGAAGAGTGTAAGACATGAACCCGCATTCAGTGGATTCCTGAGCCCTGTTATGTTCTCCAGTTTTTGTTCTCCTGGCCAAACCAGCCTTGGAACTCTTCATAGTGACTCTCTGTCTCCTCTTTGTCTACTTCTAAGAGGTTCTGGGCTTCTCAGTTTTCAGAAAGATTTACCTGCTTTTAATTGAACCATGTCTGGCTCTGCACCAAGATATAACTACCAGATTTAACAAATGGGGGTTAACCTCAAGTGTGACAATATATAATTTTTAAATTATTTAGTTTCAACATCAAGCCCCCATCTGGCCAGTGATAGAAATGGAAGTTTTAATTAACTCAGTGTAATCCTGATCAATACAGGATTTTCTCAGTAAATTCAAGTTTGTCTTCTTTTGTCCCTGAGGTGCTATTTTAAGTGCCCCAGGGCTTAGAGAACTGGCGACAGTTTATTGAGGCTGGAGCACAATTTGGGATTAGGGGAGGAGATGCATGGTGGAAAAGAGTGAGGACACATCTTATTCCTCTTTAGATCACTGCATTAGTAGCCACAGAGTAGCTGTCCAGTAAATATCCACATGATTTTTATTTATTTATTTTGAGACCAAGTCTCGCTCTGTCACTCAGGCTGCTGGAATGCAGTGGTGTGATCTCGACTCACTGCACCCTCTGCCTCCTAGGTTCAAGTGATCCTCCTTCCTTAGCCTCTTAAGTAGCTGGGATTACAAGCATGCACCACCACACCCAGAAAATTTGTGTATTTTTAGTAGAGATGGAGTTTCACCATGTTGGTCAAGCTGGTCTCAAACTCTTGACCCCAGGTTATCTGCCTGCCTCAGCCTCCCAAAATGCTGAGATTACAGGCATGAGCCACCATGCCTGGCTGAATGTTTTAGTTACAGTGTTTGGTTATAACTTTGTAAATACACAAAATTCTTTTTTAAAAGTCTGACTTTTTCCAAATATTTTCATTTTGAGAAATTCACTGTTGGGGAGAACGGAAAGCTTTAACAACATTCTCATCTTACTCATAGTTGACAAAGGCTGAGATACCTGAAATTCTGTATATTGAAACATATAACATGTACTTTAACATGGTAAAAAGTACAATGAAACACAAAAAAATGAAGAAAAGCTCAAAAGAGATGATTAACTAGGCTGAAGAGATAGAGCATGCCAATGCCTGAGGTTTATTTTACGTATCTAACATTGTTTATTGTTTGCTTTTATTTGCTACCTCCTCGGCCCTTTTCTGGATGAGGTCAGTGAACAAAATTCCTCATGACTAGTGAATCATATTCGCAAGAAAATTCAACCAGGACAGAAGGGAATAGATTTCATAGAATGAGAAACTTCTAGACTATGAGATCTTGAAGGGTCCTTAGAGAGTGTTTAGTTACAAACTGCTCAAATGACAGTGTGTCTAGAGGTCAAGAGAGGGAAACTAATTTGTTCAAGATCATGCAGCTGACTGACCAGGGCTAGAATTAAACATTTCCTGACTTTCAGTTAATATTTTAAATGATGTTGATGGTTATGGTGATGATCATATGAAAATCACTTAATGATTTATAGAGTGCTTATATGTATATATGGTATATAAGGCCAGTTTAGTACATAAGGTCTTAGAATCACATGAACACAAACCCACAACATTTTTGAGTTTAGCCTTAACATGGTCTTGGGTAAGTTAATTCACTTTTCTGAGTTTCAACTTCTACATCAGTAAAATAGAAACAAGACGTTCTTCACAAGATCATGAAGATTAAGAATCCACTTAAAGCATGTAGCGTAGTGTTTGGTACACAATAAGTACATATTAAATGTCTGTTGAATCTGTGACTAATAACTTGTTGCTGTCTTCTCTGTGATCTTCACAACAGCCCTTTGGAGACATCTACCAAGCTACTTTTATCTTCCGAAAACTAAAATATCCTAAATAACCCCTATTTCTCTTTTGCCCACACTCAAAAATCTTTTTTGCTATGTGTGATTAATATGTTTATCAAATAATAAATCTTGCTGATTTTCCTGATTTGAAGAACATTACACTAGTCATTGTGGTACTCAAAAACAAAGGTGTCTTGACCAGGCGTGGTGGCTCACACCTGTAATCCCAACACTTTGGGAGGCTAAAGCAGGTGAATCACCTGAGGTCAGGAGTTTAAGACCAGCCTGGCCAACATGGCAAAACCCTGACTCTACTAAAAATACAAAAATTAGCCGGGCAAGGTGGGCATGCCTGTAGTCCCAGCTACTGGAGACTGAGGCAGGATCATCATTTGAACCTGGGAGGTGGTGGCTTCAGTGAGCTGAGATTGTGCCACTGCACTGCAGCCTGGGCAAAAAGAGTGAGACTCTGTCTCAAAAAAAATTTTTTTTTTTTGAAAGAGAAAGAAAGAGGAAGAGATTTTAGAAAAAGAGAGAAAAGGAGAAAGAAAGAAACAGCAAAACAAAGAAAAAAATGAAAAAGAAAGAGGAAGAGATTTTAGAAAAAGAGAGAAAAGGAGAAAGAAACAGCAAAAGAAAGAAAAAAAGAATGAAAGATAGAAAGAGGAAGAGAAAGAGGGAGAGAGAATGGGATTCTTGTTTTATTGCCCAGGCTAGAATA
>CAUYQU010023024.1:0-63683 GCA_963574635.1 Cheracebus regulus
TGTCCTGAATGGTATTGCCTAGGTTTTCTCCTAGGGTTTTTATGGTTTTAGGTCTTCTGTTTAAGTCTTCAATTTATCTTGAGTTTTTGTATAAGGTGTAAAGAAGGGATCTACTTTCATCTTTCTGCATATGGCTAGCCAGTTTTGCCAACCCCATTTATTAAATAGCGAATTCTTTCCCCATTGCTTTGTTTAGATGGTTGTAGACGTGTGGTGTTATTTCTGAGGCCTCTGTTCTGTTTCATTGGTCTATATATCTGTTTTGGTACCAGTACCATGCTGTTTTGATTACTGTAGCCTTGTAGTATAGTTTGAAGCCAGGTAGTGTGATGCCTCTATCTTTGTTCTTTTTTGCTTAGGATTGTCTTGGCTATAAGGGCTCTTATTTTTTTTTTTGTTTGTTTGTTTCCATATGAAATTTAAAGTAGGTTTTTCCAATTCTGTGAAGAAAGACAATGGTAGCTTATAGGCATAGTACTGAATCTATAAATTACTTTGGGCAATGTGGCCATTTCATGATATTGGTTGTTCCTATTCATGAGCATGGGATATTTTTCCATTTTTTTGTCTCCTCTCTTATCTTCGTGAGCAGTAGTTTGTAGTTCTCCTTGAAGAGATCATTCACATCCCATGTAAGTTATATTCCTAGGTATTTTATTCTCTTTTTAGCAATTGTGAATGGGAATTCATTCATGATTTAGCAGTTTGTCTACTATTGGGGTAGATGAATTTTTTTGCATATTGATTTTGTATCCTGATTCTTTGCAGATGTTTCTTATCAGCTTAAGGAGATTTTGGGCTGAGACCACAGAGTTTTCTAAATATACAATCATGTCATCTGCAAAGAGACAATTTCACTTTCTATCCACTTGAATATGCTTTATTTATGTCTCTTGCCTGATTTCCCTGGCCAGAACTTCCAATACTATGTTAAATAGGAGTGGTGAGAGAGGGCATCCTTGTCTTCTGCTGGTTTTCAAAGGGAATGCTTCCAGTTGTTGTCCATTCAGTATGATATTGACTGTGGGTTTGTCATACATAGCTCTTATTATTTTCAGATACATTCCATCAATACTTAGCTTATTGAGAGTTTTTAGCATGAGAGGCTGTTGAATTGTGTTGAAGGCCTTTTCTTCACCTATTGAGGTAATCATGTAGTTTTTGTCATTGGTTATGTTTATGTGATGGATTACATTTAGTGGTTTGCATATGTTGAATTAGCCTTGCAACCTAGGGATAAAGTTGACTTGTTCGTGGCGGGTAAGCTTTTTCATGTGCTGCTGGATTCAATTTGCCAGCATTTTATTGAGAATTTTCACATTCATGTTCATCAGAGATACTGGCTTGAATATTTTTTTGTTCTGTTTCTGCCAGGTTTTTATATCAGGATGATACTGGCCTCATAAAATGAGTTAGGGAGGCATCCCTCTATTTCTATTGTTTGGAATAGTTTCAGAAGGAATAGTATCAGCTCATCATTGCACCTCTGGTAGAATTTGGCTGTGTATCCATCTGGTCCTGGGCTTTTTTTGGTTGGTAGGCTAATTACTGCCTCCATTTCAGAACTTGTTATTGGTCTATTCAGGGTTTCAACTTCTTCCTGCTTCAGTCTTTGGAGGGTGTATGTATCCAGGAATTTATCCATTTCTTCTTGATTTTCTTGTTTATTTGTGTAGAGTGTTTATAGTATTCTCTGACGGTTGTTTGTATTTCTGTGGGATCAGTGGTGATATCCCCTTTATCGTTTTTTATTGCATCTATTTGATTCTTCTCTTCTTTATTAGTTTGGCTAATGGTCTATCTATTTTGTGAATCTTTTCAGAAAAGCAGCCTGCATTCATTGATTTTTTGAAGGTTTTTTTGTGTCTCTATCTTTTTCGGTTCTGCTCTAATCTTAGTTCTTGTCTTCTGCTAGCTTTTGAATTTGTTTACTCTTGCTTCTCTAGGTCTTTTAATTGTAATTAGGGTGTCGATTTTAGATCTTTCCTGCTTTGTCTTGTAGGCATTTAGTACTATAAATTTCCCCCTACACACTGCTTTAAATGTGTCCCAGAGATTCTGGTACATTGTGTCTTTGTTCTCATTGGTTTCAAAGAACATCTTTATTTCTTCCTTAGTTTTGTTATTTACCCAGTAGTCATTCAGGAGCAGGTTGTCCAGTTTCCATTTAGTTGTGCGGTTTTGAGTCAGTTTCTTAATCCTGAGTTCTAATTTGATTGCACTGTGGTCTGAGAGACTGTTTGTTATGATTTCTGCTCTTTTGCATTTGCTGAGGAGTGTTTCAGTTTCAATTATGTGGTCAATTTTAGAATAAGTGCAATATGATGCTGAGAAGAATGTATATTTTATGGATTTGGGGTGGAGAGTTCGGTAGATGTCTGTTAGGTCTGCTTGGTCCAGATCTGAGTTTGAGTCCTGGATATCCTTAGTAATTTTCTGTCTCATTGATCTGTCTAATATTGACAGTGGGTGTTAAAGTCTCCCACAATTATTGTGTGGGAGTCTAAGTCTCTTTGTAGGTCTTTAAGAACTTGCTTTATGAATCTAAGTGCTCTTGTATTGGGTGCATATATATTTAGGACAGTTAGCTCTTCTTGTTGCATTGATCCCTTTACCATTATGTAATGCCCTTTTTATGTCTTTTGATTTTTGTTGTTTTAAAGTCTGTTTTTATCAGAGACCAGGCTTGCAACTCCTGCTTTCTTTTGCTTTCCATTTGCTTGGTAAATATTCCTCCATTCTTTTGTTTTTGAGCCTATGTATGTCTTTGCACATGAGATGGGTCTCCTGAATATAGCACACTGATTGCTCTTGACTCAATCCTATTTGCCAGTCTGTGTCCTTTAATTTGGAGCATTTAGCCTGTTTACATATAAGGTCACTACTGTTATGTGTGAATTTGATTCTGTGATTATGATTCTAGCTGGCTGTTTTGCCTGTTAGTTGATGCAGTTTCTTTATAGCATCGATGGTCTTTACAATTTGGTATATTTTTGCAGTGGCTGGTTCCGATTATTCCTTTTCATGTTTAGTGCTTCCTTCAGGAGCTCTTGTAAGGCAGGCCTAGTGGTGACAAAATCTTTCAGCATTTCCTTGTCTGTAAAGAATTTTGTTTCTTATTCACTTATGAAGCTTAGTTTGGCTGGATATGAAATTCTGGGTTGAAAATTCTTTTCTTTAAGAATGTTGAATATTGACCCCCATCTCTTCTGGCTTGTAGGGTTTCTGCAGAGAGATCCAGTTAGCATGGGTATTACCAAAATAATAATAATAAAAAAAAACGTAACAAATGATGGTGAAAGTGTAAAGAAAGGCTAATGTTTGTACACTGTTGATGGGAATCCAAAGTAGTGTAGTCATTATGGAAAATAATGTGGAGATTCCTCAAATAACTAAAAATAGAACTGCCATATGATCCAGCAACCTCACTACTCAGTATATACGGAAAAGAAAGGAATTCAGTTTAGTGAAAAGATATCTGCATTCCCATCTTTATTGCAGAGCTATTCACAATAGCCAAGAGAGGGAATAAATGTTTATCAAAAATGAGTGTATAAAAGAGACAGAGAGTGCAATAGTGCTTTCCAGAGTTGGAAAACACTCTTCAGGATATTATCCAGGAGAACTTCTCCAACCTAGCCAGGTAGGCCAACATTCAAATCAGGAAATATAGAGAACAACACTAAGATACTCCTTGAGAAGAGCAATCCCAAGACACATAGTCATCAGATTCACCAAGGTTGAAATGAAAGAAAAAATGATAAAGGCAGTCAGAGAGAAAGGTCGAGTTATCCACAAAGGAAAACCCATTAAACTCACAGCAGATCTCTCAGTAAAAACCCTACCGGCCAGAAGAGTATGGGGGTCAATATTCAATATTCTTAAAGAAAAGAATTTTCAACCCAGAATTTAATATCTAGCCAAATGAAATTCTGTAATTTGCAGTAATATGGATGGAACTGGAGGTCATTATGCTACTAGCTGAACTATGCCAGGCAGAGAAAGACAAATATTGCATGTTCTCACTCATAAGTGGGAACTAATAAGTGTAGATCTCATGGAGGTAGAGAGTACAATGAAGTCATTGTTCTCATATGTTGGGAGTGTGTGGGGCACATGGCTACTTCTTTGTACAGACTTTGCACATCTGCCCATCTGCTTCTCCCTGAAGGTCAGCTCAGCTGAAGGGACAGTGAAAGAGGAAAACAGGTGGAAACGGTAGACTAAAGAAGAATCATCTGCAGAAAATAGAGAAATTGAAACTGAGGAGAGTCCTACCTCTGATGAAGCTGGAGGGATAGAAACCAAGTGCAATTTATATCATATACTATCAAGTATAAAAGTGAGTTCATTAAGGGCACAGATACAAGGTAAAGATACATAATTGGTAGTATTTCAATAAATTAGCAATAAGCATATGGAAACATATTAAATATATGCTACAGTACTATCAAATACTAAAAATTACTCTAACTGTATTTTTGTGTTCATTAACCAATTTTTTTACATTACCCCTTTCCTTTCCAGTCCCAGGCACTGGTAAGAGTTTTAAACAAGGCATTCAGCTCCCTTAATAGTTATAAGGCTATTCAAATTTTGATTTCATATTGAGGAAGTTATTTTTGTTGATATATTTCATGGAATTGGTCTGTTTCATTTTTGTTGTCAAAGTTAAATATGTAGAGTTTGTAGTATTTCCTTGTTATTGTTTTCATAACTGCAGAATCTGTAGTGATTTTGTCTGTTTCATTTCTGATATTGGTAATTCTTGTTTCTCTATTTTCTTATTATCAGTCTTAATAGAGGTATATCCATTTTATTAATCTTTTAACAAACAGGTTTTAAAAATGTCCTCTATTTTCAAGTTCTTTTCTGAAATACAGTGGTATGATTACAACTCATTGCAGCCTCAACCTCCCAGATTAAGGCCATCCTCCTGCTTTAGCTTCCCAAGTAGCTGGGATTAGAGGCATGCACCACTATGCACAGCCTCATTTTATTTTATATTATACTTGATGGTGACGGTCTGAGTGCTTCATCCCTAACATTGGGAAGAAAAACTTTTATCTTCTGCTTGCTGAGTATATTTTATCTTTCTTTTTTATTTTCTTGGTGTAGAACCTCAGAATATTACTTTAAAACTTTTCCTCTTTTGTATTATAACATTTATTTAATGCTCTAAATTTTCCTCTCAGCTTTGCTTTGTCTGCATTACACATATTTTGATATATTTTTATTTCCATTACGTTTCAATGTATTTTCTTATTTTTCCTCAGACTTCCTCCGTGATCATCAATTGTTTTAAAGGTTCTGTCTAGTTTGTGTTTGTTGAAATGTTTTTCTGTTATCTTTCTGTCATTGGTTTTTGGTTTGATTCATTGTGGTCAGAGAAAACACTCAATATGATTTCAATTACTTTAAATTTGTTAATGTTTGCTTGATAGCCTAGGATATAATCTATCTTGGTTTTTATTCAGTAAGCTCTTGAGAAGAGTGTATATTTTGCTTTTGTTGAATGTAGTATTATATAAATGTTGAGAAGATAATGTTGATTGTTGGTGTTTTTGAGATCTTACATATTTATGCTGAATTACTATCTAGGTCTTTCATTAGTTGTTAAAAAGAACAGTATTGAAGGTCATCTGTATTTTTGAATTTTTTCATTTATCATTTTCCAGTTCTATTAGATTTTGTTTCATATTTTTTGTAGCAATTTGGTCCATACATATTTGGAATTGCTATCTCTTTATGGTGAATTGACCTTTTATCATTACATAAACCCTCGTATTTTATGGAAATATTCGTTGCCGTAAAGTATTATTTGATATTAATTTAGTCATTTCTTCTTTTTTATTTATGTTTATATAGTATATCTTTTGCATTAATGTGCTGTTAACCTACTAATGTTATATTTGAAGTCAATTTTTTATAAGCTGTGTTTAATTGGCTCATAACTTTATGTGCATTTTTTCAGTCTCTCTCTTTTAGTTTTTCTATATACACATGATCTACTCTAAACGTTAAATGTCATAATTTATGGCTTAATTATTTATTTAAACAGCTTAAGTATACAATTTTGTTGTTGTTATTGTTCTTGTTGTGTCCTCTCTGAGTTTTATTTCAATGTTTTCTTTCTCCTAGCTTCATACAGGTTTCTCAAACTTTTCTATTGTTCTACTTTGATTTATCTACAGTGTTTTTGAATCTATCTTTTGATACAGGTTTTTTCACTATTGCCTATTACATTCAGTATTTTATAAATAAGATGCATAATTTATATCAATTTAAATGAAGTGTGGAAAACATTATCTCCCTTTCCATTTTGTTATCCTCCTACATCTATAAAAATTGTCTTAAATATTTCATCTATACACATTGAAAACTACATAAATGTTTTAATTCATGCTTTGGCCTTTGAACCTCTTTTACAAAACTTATCAGGAGAAGAAATGATTATTTTATTTACCTGTATGTTTACACTTTCAATTGTTTTATTTTTTTCTGATATTTCAAGATTTCTTTTATTATTTCCTTTCTGCTTTGAAAACTTCCTTTAGCCATTCTTTTGGGTTAGGCCTGATGGTGACAAATTCTCTTAGTTTTCCTTTATCTAAGAGTATCTTGATTTCCATTTTGTTGCTTAAAGACATTTTTGTTGGACATAGAATTCTGTGTTGACAGTTTTCTTAATATTTTTAAAAAAAGGCATGTTATTTCGTTTTGACCTCCATGATTTCTGAGTAAAAATAATTTTGTCATTAAAATAAATAGTTTTACTCTACAAAGTGTTTTGTTTTTCTCTCTTGCCTCTTATGGAATATATATATATATATATATATTCTTTTGTATATATATATATATATATATACTTTTGTCTTCAGAAGTTTATGAGATGCCCTTGAATAATTTTTTTTTGCATTTAATTATTTTTGTGTTCAGTCAGCTTTGTAAATCTGTATGTTTTTTGTTTTAATAAATTTGGGAATTTTTCAGGCATTATTTTTTCCAATATTTTTCAGCCTTACCTCTTCTTATGGGACTCTTATGACATGAATGTTAGATCTTTTGTCATTGTTCGACAAGTCTTTGTTTTCAGTATATTTTATCTCTGATATTTAAATTACTTAATATCTAGTGTTCTGTATTTATATTCACCAATATTTTTCTCTGATTTCTCCATTCTGCTTTTAAGCCCAATAAAAGAATTTTTATTAATGTATTTTTCAGTCTAAACTTTCCATTTTATTCTTCTCTTTTTTTCCACTGAAATGTTTCATTTCATATTAGTCTCAATAGTGTTTGTAATTGCTCTTTGAAGCATTTTCAGTGACTGGTTTAAATTCTTTGTCAGATAATTCTTACATCTTTGTTATCTTGCTATTAGTGTGATAATTATTTTTTCTCATTCAGCTTGAGATTTCTCTGTCTTTGGTGATTTTCAGTTGAAAAGTGGGCATTTTGGATCTAATGCTATGAGATGCTGAACATTATTATTATTATTATTGAGATGGAGTCTCACTCTGTCACCCAGGCTGGAGTGCAATGGCACGGTCTTGGCTCACTGCAACCTCTGCCTCCCAGGTTCAAGTGATTCTCCTGCCCAAGTAACTGTGATTACAGGCACCTGCCACCATGCCCAGCTAATTTTTGTATTTTTAGTAGAGACAGGGTTTCACCATGTGGCTGGCCTCGAACTTCTGATCTCATGATCTGCCTGCCTCGGCCTCCCAAAGTGCTGGGATTACAGGTATGAGCCACTGCACCCAGCCACTGGATATTATTTAAATCTTGTTTTTTACAGATCTCCTCCAATACAACTACCCTGGGGGAAGAAAGGTGTTGCCAAATTACTGCCAGGAGAAAGTAAAAGTCAAATTCCTTACTTTGCCTCTGCCAACATCAGAGGTTTAGAGGCTCTTCAATAGTGCTAGACCGAGATAGGAGTGTAGGATCCCCAGGAGCTACCTGCTTATACTATCCTGTATGGGAGGGATAGTAGTATTTTGTTCCTGATCTTAATATGGTCCATATTGTTGCTATTGGGGATGACATCTCTATAAGTCTGTTCTCATGCTACTAATAAAGACATACCTGAGACTGGATAATTTGTAAAGGAGAGAGGTTTAATTGACTCAGTTCCACATGGATGGTGAGCCTTATAATCATGGCAGAAGACCAATGAAGAGCAAAGTCATATCTTATCAGTGGTAGGCAAGAGCTTGTGTAGGAGAACTCCCTATATAAAACCATCAGATCTCATGAGACTTGTTCACTACCAGGAGAACAGTATAGGAGAAAACACTCCCATGCTTCAATTATCTGCACATGGCCCTGCCCTTGACCCATGGAGGTTATTACAATTCAAGGTAAGATTTAGGTTGGGGACACAGCCAAAAGATATCAACATCTTTAACATTGGGCAATGACAAAAGTGCTATCTCTACACAAGGCCTCATCTGACTCCCAGTAGAGAGTGGATAAAGTGCCTTGTTAAAGCCAAGAGTGCATAGAAATCTGTTCTTTTCCTCTACTCTCTATGAACATAAAGGGAGAAGGCTCACAGGTGCCTGGTGGAGGTGAAATTCGTGGCTATCTCGCCAAACATGTTTGGCACCACATGGAGGGCTTGCAGTACTTTGTTAAAACTGGGAGTGGGTGCAGTGAAAGTTCCCCACTTGACCTGTGTTAGCAGAATTGGAGTTGAAGCTGTAGTTTTTTTCTGTGGCATTTAGCTAGAATACAGCAGTTATTTTAAAAGACTTCTATCTTGCTAGGCTTTTCCTTTCTTGGTTCTTTGAATAAAGAGAGCATATTTATACTGAGGCATTTTTGTTCACACTTTTTGACATTTCCAGGTGTCTGTCTTCTTCAGCACTTTCTCTGAAATAAGGAAGACAATAAAAATAATTTTTAAAAATAAAAACTAAAACCACGAACCCATGGTACTTACTGCTATATTGTTTCTTGGGTCCCACAGTCCTTAACTTTTCTGTTTTCTTCTCTCCACCCATTAGTGTCTCCATAGATTTGTTTTATATATACTTTTCAGGATTTTAGCTGCACTTAGCAAGAGAAGAGAAAAGTGCAACTATTCCATCTTTCTGGAGACACAATTCTCTTGCATAAATTTTAACCAGCAGTATGTAGTATTACTCTTGATAACTTTAGGTAGACCTTGATCCAAACCTTGTCTATGTTCGTTAATATTGAGTGACCTTTGAACAGAAATTTATTCAATGTGATATTTACTTTTCTAAATGAAAAAAAAATCTGGCAATAATATCTACCAAAAATGAAATTCAAATTAGGGATATGGAATGGTAGAGTTCTCTATAAGCAAACTACTCAGGTTGTTTGATGTGAAAACAAAGCAAAACAACAGAAAAACGATGATCAAGCAAACATTTATTAGATATCCTTCAGTAAGGAACAACATCACATGGTCATGAGGAGTCCTTAGTAAAAAGCTCCAGGCCTTCAGAGTATTAGACTCTCTGAGTCAACGGTCTTGAGCCACGGTAGTAAAGGTGTCTCAGATGGATTTGTTGAGCACTCTAAAATTGTCAAAAGTTGACTCCTTCCCAAGACCACCAGAATAAACTATTGGTTAAGCAAAACTATATATATTAGCATAGTCTAACAAGAAAAAGCATGAACTTAACAGAATTTTAGTTATGTCACAAAATAAAGAGTCCAAAGAAGGATATTTATAGGGGTTGGGATCTGGGATCAAGTAGTTTAAGCAGATTTTTCAAGGTGGACACTGATTGCATCTGAGAAAAGTTCATGAGATAATTTATAATATTGTTGAGAAAATATTAGATGAGTTTCTTTTGTTTCATAAGCAAGAACTTTGCCCAGGTGAGTATTCTGTATTGACAGAACAACCAACAGCCAACATGAGGGAACTCTGTCCAGATGATTTGTTTAAAAGAATTTCCTGAAACAAATAATGAAACTATTAATTGGTTTATAGCTTTATCTTCTTAAGGAATAATTTCATGAAATAAATAATGATCACATTAATAAAGATAGTCTCAGTTCTCTGTTCTGTTAGTTAAGCTATGTGGATGTAAATGAACCCAATTTCAAGTTGGTTGAAAACATAAAGCTATAGAGATAGAAAATAAAAACCATAAGAAATTCATCCATCCCTTTAGTGAAATATCAAATTCTTTTTCTTCACATACCCAAAGTATTACACAAATGGTTTCTCCTCAAAATTGTCTTCACAGATTCTTTAAATTGAAATAAAACTTTCTATTCTGCATGGTCTCAGTAGTTTTTATTTTGCAATTATAATATACATATATTTTAATGGAAGGTTTTAAATAATTTATATTTTCAAAAACAAGCCACCATATTTAAGCTTCTGTAATCACCAATAATAAAATCACTCTTTCCTCAATAAAATCCCAGTTTTACATCAGGTTATTTTTAAAGAACATTTTGAAAGTAAAGCATGAATACATCTATTTTTATTTTTTATAAGTTACTCATTTACTTTTATAATAGTACTCTGAAAACATTATTCCTAGAACCTAGCACAGAGCCTAGCAATAAGAAAGTAGACATTAAGTTCATGTTTTCTTTGCTTTGATGAAATTCTCAGTAACATTTGGCATATTGATATCATAATTTTCATTGAAATGATTATGTAGATTTCTTCTCTTGCATATGATCTTCCAAAGGTAAATCTTTCTGTCTAACTGCTCCTCCATTCCCATAAACTACCACATCTCCTCTTTCATCTCATGCCTAAATATGTAAAATACAAAAAGCTTTGAGGAAATGGAACAAAGGAGCAATTGTGATATGTGGATGATTTTACACTGTTGGTGGGAGTGTAAATTAATTCAACAATTGTGGAAGATAGTGTGGCGATTCCTCAAGGATGTAGAAATTGAAATACCATTTAATCCAGCAATCCTATTATTGGCTATATACTCAAAGGATTATAAATCATTCTATTATAAAGACACATGCACATGTATGTTTATTGTGACATTGTTCACAATAGCAAAAACTTGGAACCACCCCAAATGCCCATCAGTGATAGACTGGATAAAGAAAGTGTGGCAAATATACACCATGGAATACTATACAGCCATAAAAAGATGAGTTCATGTTCTTTGCAGGGACATGGATGAAACTGGAAACCATCATTCTCAAACTGACTCAAGAACAGAAAACCAAACACCACATGTTCTCACTCATAAGTGGGTGTTGAACAATGAGAACACATGGACACAAGGAGGGGGACATCACACACTGGGGCCTGGGGAGTTGGGGGCTGGGGAGGAATAATGGGGTGGGAGAATTGGGGAGGGATAACATTAGGAGAGATACCTACTGTTGATGATGGGGCGATGGATGCAGAAAACCATTACCATGGCACATGCATACCTATGTAACACACCTGCACAATCTGTACATGTACCCAGGAACTTAAAGTATAATAAATTAATTAATTAATTAATTAATTAATTAGTTAATTTAAAAAAGATCTATTTGGCTTGTATATTCTGATTTACTAACAGCTTAGAAACAAGAGGCATTCTATAGGGCTTGTTTCACTGAATGATCACTCTAAAACGTATATTCTATAATAAGTATTTTTAGTTAGCTTCAAAGTGATTTTTAGATATTTAGTTATTGAAATATAGTTTCTATAGAATTTGTCCAAAGTATACTGACTCTGAACAATAGATTTGAAAGCATTTATTGGCTCACAGAGATTTTTACTGTCCTTTCTCACTATGTCATGGCAGTAAATTTCAGTATCCTAAATTAAATCCAATATAATACTAACACTGGGAGATAGATTTTAGGTACAAAAATTCTCATTTACCCAATAAATAACTGTAATTTATTATGTTAGAAGTAAGATCTGTGAGGATATCTGGATTCATTTGCAATTATATATAACATCCTTATTTTAGATCCCACAATTTGAGGTTAGTATTAGTGCTCAATTTATAATTCTGGGCTTCATCATCTTATTCCAAGACTATTTAGAGACTATGTCTAGTGAATAAGATTTTGAATATTGTTTCTTCTTTCATGAACCTCATGTCTACTAAATATTTTACACAGTCCACAGTTCGTTTTTTATTAGTCTGAATTTAATGCCAGATGCTAATTGACAATAAGTTTCTTTGCAGAAAAGTCAGTTTACAAAGAATCCGGAGCTTATCTCACTAAAATAGTTTTCTTTTTTTCTTTTTTTTCCTTTCGGTAAATAAAAATGAGTATTGCCTATTGAATGTTTAAACCTTTATTTTGTGGTAGCATTAAAAGAAAAGCCCATAATAACATGCAACTTCTTGCATTAAGAGATGGAAATCACTTTTACACCGTTTGAAAATGGATTTGACCACATGACTTGCTTTAACGTGCAACATTAGCAAATGTGGTTACAGCTTTGTGAATTCGTAGGAAACGTATAGAATTTTGAAGGGAGTAGTAATAAAGCACTACCATTTTACTAAAAGGGAGTTAGTTCAAATAATGTTTTTGTGCCTTTAACTTTCTAGAAGGAGTCAGGCAGAGCACGTTCTTAGGTTATTTCCTTTCTAAAAGGAGCAATGACTCAGAGGGCACAGTCAAGTACCATAGAGGAAAACACTCAGGAATTACTCACGGAAAGCAGAATTCATCTTTAATCAAGAAAACCTTTGTGTTTCCAGAGTAATGTGACCTTCTATTTCTTCTCTTTTGGAATGGGAGTATCCATATTCAGGTAAGGTAACTTGTCCTTTTAATTTACATGTCACTAAATCAATAGGAGATAAATCATAAGAGATACATCTATCTTAGACCAGATACTGACCATTGAGCCTGAAACTGAAATTCGATGAGATTTTCTGGGGGATGAATTATTTTGCAACTAAGAGGAATGTAAATAAGTTGGACTGTGGCAAATTTAAACATGAAAAAAATACAATTTGTAAGCTTCCTTATGAAAAGGTGGAATCTATTTCTCCATTTCTTGTGATGTACTGTAGCCAATGGAGTATCAGCAAACATTATATAAACAGAGACCTAAAAATATTTGTACATTGAGTCTTTCCTTGTCTTGATGTTTTTTGAATAAAGTTATTGTAAAAGAAAGCCTGTGATCAGTTTGTAGGCAGACAACAGATATATAGTCTGGCCACCTCTATTTCTCCAGATGACCTTCAAGCATATGAGCATGGTGTTCTGGGACAAGTCAGAAACATTTTATATCTGCCAAAACCTTGGCAGTTGAAAACTGACTGCAAATGCATGAGTGAGCCCAACTAACAATAGCAAAGAAATGTATCACCTGAGATCAGACCAAATTGCTGACCCAAATAACTACATACAAGTAAATATCTATTGTATTTCGGCAATAATGTTTTTAGTTCTTTTTAAAATATGGCAATAGATAATGAATAAATATTGCTAATGCAAAACCATTAACTAACTCAACGAATATTTATTTTGCACCCATTATGCACTATTTTCTGCATTTGACATAGCAAAGTTTTTATCCAACAAGATTATTATGTTTGATGCTAAAATTTAAAATATTAATATGTCAATGTACAAGATATAACTTTTAATTAAGTGGTTTACATATTTTTAGTGTACTGACTACCTAGTTGGAAACTGACCTACAAATATTTACTTGCTTAATATCAATACCTCCTTATTCTAGTAAGAATAAACTAATTCTCATGGAAAAAACCAATGGCCCAATGTCATTACATGTGTTTTGTTAGAGCTGATTTTACCCTCCTCTTCAAAGTGGAAATATCACCTATTCAGAGTATTGAATGCTATGTCTAAAATGTGATTCAGGGATGAGTATATGACTTTATTTAAATCATTTCCAGTGAGGCTTAAGAATTGTTATTGGACTTTTATTGGAAAAGAGGTTTGTCCCTTCTTAGGTAGCTCAGAGAATGAAATTGACTTCATATTGACTCAGAAGAAAATAACAAAATGGAAATGGAAATAATGAAACAGTCCTGTTGACAATATTTGAAATCCTGGACCCACCTTTGCTTGGAGTCTAATTGGCAACTGGGATTTTTAGGTTTGTGAATCAACTTACTCCTTGAAGTTAGTTTAAGGGGAATTTCCAAAATTTGCAACTGAAAGAATTCTGGCTAATAAAATAGACTGGCATGAGAGTATGTGTCACAAAATAATCTCTCCTTATTTTTACTTCTGTGATTTGGTTTAATATAGTTATAGGTCATTGAAAGCTCTTTCCAGATGTACAGGAGCCTGTACAATATTCTTGTGGGCAGCTTCCACCTAAACTTCTAAACTTGTTCTCACTCCCAAAGCTGTTGGCATAAGCTCTTTAATAAGGACCACCATCTTCCTAATCCCTGAGATTTGAGAACAATTAATATAACAGAAAAATCAGTATTCTTTTATAATTAGAATGCTCATTTTTGACTATATATGCAAAATAATAAAAATGCATGTATCTGAACTATTACATAAAGGATAAATAAGCTTTTATTTAGCTAAGTATATTTTAGGCTTTTTATTACAGAACCTTAGCATTTACCATAACTAATCTTGATTCTGAAAATCTAACAAATGATTAAACATAGCACATTATTCTACCAGTGAAATTTAATGTAGGAAACAGAAACTTCTCTAGGTAGATTAATCCAAAAGCAATTAGGTACTTAGAAAATTGCTGAAAGGACAGAGGAATAAATGTCAGAGAGCTGCACTGGATTTCTGGTTTCAGGGTCACAGCACTGTAACTATGATACAGAGAACAGAAAAATGTTTGTGGCTGCTGCTAGAAGTACTGTTGCCATTACAACTGCTTCAGTTACAAGACAAAGGAATGTAGAATGTAGTAATGGAAGAAATCCTATGTCTGTTGGCACTTCATTGCAAAAAGATTTTTCCTCACTTGTGTCTTCTAAAACTCCTGCAAGTGCAACTCATTAGTGGAATCTCAACTGCATCTAGACCTTAGTTTTGGTGCATTCTGAAAAATGTAGTTTTTAATTTCCAACCTTTATAATAGATGTGGAAAATGTAACAAAAGGTGGAAATTAGTGACTTTCATGTAACTAATTGCTCTCTGTATTAGGTTCTCCAGAGAACCAGAAACAATAGGCTATAAATCAATATAGCTATATGTGTATCTATATTTGCATCTACATGTTTATTTGTAAATTGACTCACATGATTATGGAGGCTGGCAAGTCCCAAATGTGCTGTGTTGGCCAACAGGCTGAAGACCCAGGAGGGCTGATGTTTCTGTTCTAGACCAAACGACAACAGCCTGGAAATCTGGGAGAAACAAAGGTGCAGATGAAGTCTCAAGGCAGTCTGCTGATATAGTACCCTTTGATCAAGAAAGCTGGTCTATTTGTTCTAATCAGGCCTTCATCTAATTGGATGGTGCTCACACACATTATGGAGGGCAATGTGCTTACTCAGAGTTCACCAGTTTAAATCTTAATCTCATCTAAAAACACCCTTCAAATTGACACATACAATTAACCATCACATTTTCTAACCTTAGGCATCTGGAAGGTGATGGTCCTTCTTGTTGAAAGTACCAGTTCATAAGTAGCTAGTTCTGTACTGCTTAACACAATAGCCACTAGGTGCATGCAGTCACTGGCCAATTGAAATGTGGCCAGTCTGAATTGAGATGTGATTTTTAATATTTACAGAAAAGCATAAAATACTTTATTAATAATTTATATTAATGACATTTAAAGGCATCACACTCTTAGTCGAATCTTTGTCCAGAGAGGATTTAATCAGATCAAAGTTTTACTGTCTTCTGTTTTTCTTCCATGTGAGGAAACAGCAATCAGGGCACCATCTTGGAAGCACAGACCATTGCCCTCAGCAGATACAAAACCTTCTGGCTTCTTGACTTTGGACTTCTCAGCCTCTAGAATACATTTCTGTTATTTATAAATCACCAAGTCTCATTTTTATTATAGAAGTGGGCATGGGCTGGGCGTGGTGGCTCACGCCTATAATCCCAGCACTTTGGGAGGCTGAGGCAGGTGGATCACTAGGTCAAGAGATCCAGACCATCCTGGTCAACATGGTGAAACTCTGTCTCTACTGAAAATACAAAAATTAGCTGGGCATGGTGGTACAGCCTTTAGTCCCAGCTACTTGGGAGGCTGAGGTAGGAGAATTGCTTGAACCCAGGAGGCAGAGGTTGCGGTGAGCCGAGATCGCGCCATTGCACTCCAGCCTGGGTAATAAGAGCAAAACTCTGTCTCAAAAAAAAAAAAAAAAAAAAGAAGAAGAAGAAGTGGGCATGGACTAATATCAGCACTTTGGGAGGCCGAGGCAGGCAGATCAAAATGTCAGGGGTTCAAGACCAGCCTGACCAACATGGTGAAACCCTGTCTGCCCAACATGGTGAAACCCTGTCTCTATTAAAAATACAAAAATTAGCCGAGTATGGTGGTGCGTGCCTGTAATCCCAGCTATTCAGGAGACTGAGGCAGAAGAATCACTTGAACCTGGGAGGCAGAGGTTGCAGTGAGCTGAGATCATGCCACTGCACTCCAGCCTGGGTGACAGAGTGAGACTCTGCCTCAAAAAAAAAAAAAAAAAAGGAAGTGGGCATGAACTACATGAACTAACACACGGAAATTTGTACTAAACTTGGGGTATTGCTATAACAAGCACTTAAAAATGTGAAAGTGGCTTTGCAGTTTGATAATGGTTAAAGGCTGGAAAACTTTAGAAGACCAAGCTAGAAAAAGCCTAGATCACCATGAATGGAGTATTAAGGGTGATTCTGATGAGATTTTAAAAGAAGAGAGTTGTAGAGAGAGCCTCAGTCTCCTTAGAGATGATCTAAATGGTTATGATGCGAATGCTGGTAGACATATAGACAATAAAGGCCATTTTGATGATGTCTTAGGTGGAAATGAGTACTATCTTATGGAAACTGGAGGAAAACCATCTTTGTTACAAAGTGACAAAGAACTTGGCTGAATTGTGCCAATGTCCTAGTATTTCATGAAAGGCAGAATACAAGAGTGATTAACTAGTATTTTTAGCGGCAGAAATCTCTGAGAAAAGTGTTTAGGGTACTGATGGCTTCTCTTGATGGCATCGTAAAATGAGAGAAGAGAGATACAAAGATAAAATTCTTATCAAAATTAAAATATAATTTAAAGATTTGGAAAATTCTCAGCTTGGCCATGTAAAGACTAAGAAAGCATGATTGGGAGAGAACAAGGATGTGGCCAAGTAACCTTTGACAAAGAGATTAGTATGGCTAGAAGGAAGCCTGATGTTATTTATCAGGAAAATGGAGGAATGACTCTGAAGGCAGTTTAAATATTATCAGTGCAGCCCTTATTATCCCAGACCCAGAATGCCAATGCCTAGGTGACAAAAATCTGTCAAAAAAAAAAAAAAAAGCCCCAATCACCAACAGGAGCTCAGCATTTGCTACCTTGCAGCACCTCATGTCTCTGCCCCTCACATTGGAATGCAATGCTCCTTGACCATTGAGCTACGGCTCAAGGGGTCCCAGGTGTGGTTCAGGCTGCCCCTCTGAAAGGCATAGGCCACAAATTATGGTGGCATCCATGTGGTACTAACTCTGCAGCCATAAAGATGGGAAGAGCTATGAAGGCATTTGTACTTCTGCCTAGATTTCTAGATTTTTAGGGATGCCTGTAAGAACCTTGGCATTGTCATCCCAAGACCTCATAATTGTAGAACCACCAGTGTGCAACACCATCCTGAAAGAGCTGCAGGAAACCAGTTTCAACCTGTGTAAGTTACTGTGTGGGCTGTGTTCAGAAAAGCTGTGGGTGTGTGTACCCCAAGGTCTTTGGGGGTCCAAGCCCTGCCCCAGTGTATCTAAAAGGCAAGATATGGAGTCAAAGGTTATTCTGAAGCCTCAAGATTTAATACTGATTGCTTTGTTGGGTTTGGATCTAGGGACCTGTTACTGCTTTCTTCTTTGCTATTACTCCTTTTTGGCATAGGAATGCCTATTTAATGCCTGTCCTACCATTGTGTTTTGGAAGTATATAACTTATTTTACCTCACAGGTTCAGAGATAGAGAGCAATTGTCTTTGGGATGAATCTTACCTGAGTCTCATCCATATCTGATTTGAATGTGACTCTGAACTTTAGACTTTTGAGTTATGCTAGAATTAGTTAAGACTTTGAGGCAACTGGAATGAAATTATGTTGCATGTGTGAAAAACATTTTGTGAGCCAGGGGTGGAAAGCTATGGTCTGAAAATGTCACCTAAAACTATGAGTTGAAACTTAATCACCAATGTGACTGTATTAAAAAGTGGGGCCTTAAGACATAACTGTCATGAGGGTGGAGACTTCATGGATGGGATCAGGGCCCTTATAAAATGTTTTGAGAAAATAGGTTTGCTCCATTCTATTCTTTTGCCATCTAAGGACACAGTGTTTAAAGCATCATCCTGGAGGCAGAGACCATGGCCCTCACCAGACACCAAACCTACTGGTGCCTTGATTTTGGACTTCTCAGCCTTCAGGACTGTGAAGAAATAAATTTATGTTATTTATAAATTAGCTAGCTACAGTTGTTATATTAACAGCAAGAATGGACTAAGACGCTGTTTGTCAATTACTTTTTCAGTGCTATAAAATGAATCTATATCCTGCCAAACTCTGATTTCAGTTTCCTCAACTCTTGACACCAACTGCTAAGTTGGTATAGCAGGTATCTTTTGCAATAGTTTGTTTTCAGGCTGCTGATAATGACATACCTGAGACTGGGCAATTTACAAAAGGAAGAGGTTTAATGGTTTATAGTTCCACTTGGCTGAGGAGGCCTCACAATCATGGTGGAAGGCAAGGCAGAGCAAGTCACATCATATGCGGATGGCAGCAGGCAAAGAGAGAGAGCTTATGCAGGGAAACTCTTCTTTATAAAACCATCAGATGTCACGAGACTTATTCACACAAGAACAGCACAGGAAAGACTTGCCCCAATGATTAAATTACCTCTGATGGGATACCCCCCATAACACCTGGGAATTAAAGATGAGATTTGGGTGGGGACACAGACAAACCACATCCTTCTTATCCATGGAAGATATGTTCCAAGACCTCCAGTGGATGCCTGAAACTGTAGATAGTTCCAAACCCTGTATATACTATGTTTTTTTTCCCTATACATACATACTTATGATAAAGTTTAATTTATCAGTTAGGCATAGTATGAGATTAACAACCATAACTAATAATAAAATAGAGCAATTATAAAAATGTACCATAATAAAAGTTATGTGTATATAATATCTTTCTCTCTCAATGTCTTCTTGTTCGTACTTAACCTATTTTCACACCACAGTTGACCATGGGCAACTAAAACCTCTAAAAGCAAAACCATGGATGGATAAAGGGAAGCTGCTGTACCACAGCAGCATCCTATTGGTGCCATAACAAAGAGATCTCAAGTCTCAGTACTTAACACCAAAATTGTTTGCTTCTTGCTCATGTAGGGTGGCTTTATGTCCACATAACTCTCCGGTATATTGTCATTCATGTAGCAACTTAGTGATGTAATCTGCTTCTTTTTAATGCCTCCATTTTTCAATATAAGATCCCCATGAATGCACAGAGAAAACATTTAAAGTTTTTCCCCTGGAAATTAAATGCTAGTCTTGGAAGTGACACACCTTACTGAGGTCTACACTCCACTGGCCAGGGTCCATTGGCCAGAACTAGGCCCCAACTGGCAGGAAGGAAGCTAAATGTAGGGAACCCCAGGAAGTATTTGGAGGACATATGTCATACCAGTATACTCCTTTACCCAGTAATTTCAATTCTGAGAGTGGATCCAAAGAAAATAAGAGAGTTTTAATCAAAGGTATATAAATAAGGATGAATTACATGGTTTCTTCTAATAATAAAATAAATGTAAAATTCAGGAAACAACAAAACTCTTCAGAAAGCACTGTGCATCCAATAAAATTGCATTTATTAAAAACAATGAAAAATGTTTGGTACATGTATGTTGTATAATATTGTTGGTGATTAGTAACATTAATAAATAAGGCAAAGTAATACAAGAATGCACACTGTGTTCCAGGCAGTGTTCTAAGAACTTTACACTATTGGCTCATTTAAGCATTTAAAAACAAAAATCTAATTTTATACAAGAAAGAATTGAGACATGGAGAGCCCACAAAATGAAAAACTGCTAAGAATAGAAATGAATAAAGATCTAAATAAGATAGAAAAGAACATTTACTTAGGGGACTAGCATCTAGGGTCACTAAAATTTAAGGAAAATATCAGTTACAGAGATTCTGGAGTTGCGCAAATGAATTTCATTACCCATAGTTACCTTCAGGTTTGTCTTTTTTCTATTATTTTTTTCTCTCTTCATAAAAAGCAGAAAAGTTCTTTTATGCCAAATTAATGGATTCATTCTTTGAAAATAAAAAATATTAATATTTGTATTATGTTATTAGGCATAAAAAAAGTCTGAGACAAAGAAAGAATTTAAAAATCCATATTTTGTAAACATATTTGTGCATTATTAACCAAACACAATTGCAGTGTCTGTCATTACTACCCAAATATAGTACATTCCCTGAGGGCAAAAATAATAGGGGTATTTAAAAATATTTGTACTAAGGAATATGCAGGTCTATTCATGGTTATTACTATTACTCTTATTCAACATGGAGAGATACTCTTCAGAGTTGTGTATGTGTGTGTGTGTGTGTGTGTGTGTGTGTTGGGAAGACAGGATCTTGTGGTTTCTCCCAGACTGGAGTGCAGTGGTGTGATCTCAGCTCACTGTAGCCTCAACCACCCAGTCTCAAGAGGATCCTCCCACCTAAGCCCTTCAAGTAGCTGGGACTATAGGCATACACCACCATACCTGGCAAATTTCTGTAATTTTATAGAGACAGAGTTTTATCATATTGCCTGGGCTGGTATCAAACTCCTTAGCTTAAGTGATCTGCCTGCCTCAGCCTCCCGAAGAGCTGGGATAACAAGTGTGAGCCACTGTGTCCAGCCCCAAGGGTGTTTCTAACATAAATTTATCTGTCAAAAGATCTGATTTTTATAGACACATTATATATACATGCACTGCATTATGACACATTAGTCAATGACGTGCTGCCTACATGACAGTGTTCCCATAAGATTATAATGAAGTTGAAAAATTCCTATCACCTAGTGACATCACAGTCTTTGTAATTCCCTAGGGCAACACATTGCTGATGTATTTGCGGTAATGCTGTGTAAATAAACCTGCTGCTCTGCCAGTCATTTAAAAAGTAAAAAAAATTAAAAACTGTAGAAAAAGCTTATAGAAGAAGAATATTAAAAAATATTTTTGGACAGCTCTACAATGTATATGTAAATGTTATTTAAAAATAGTCAAAAAGTTAAAAAAATTTAATGTATATAAATAAATATATTCCAGTGTGCTAGTTAATTTATTATTGAAAAAAAATATCATTTTTATAAATTTAGTGTAGCCTAAGTTTAAGTGTTTATAAAAATGGAAGTAGTGTACAGTAATATCATAGGTCTTCACATTCACTCACCACTCACTCACTAACTCACTCAGAACAACTCTAGTCCCGCAAGGTCCAATTATGGTAAGTACCCTAAAAGGTGTACAAGTTTAGACAATCTTTTATACCTCATTTTTACTGTACCTTTTCTATGTTTAGATCTGTTTAGATACAGAAATAGATAACACTGTCTTACAACTACCTATAGTATTCAGTATAGTAACAAGCTGTACAGATTTGTAGCCTAGAAACAATAGGCTATAACATATAACTTAAGTGTGTAGCAGGCTATACCATCTAGGTTTGTGTAGTAGGTACACTCTACGATGCTTGCACAGATAAAATCTTTTGAACAATGCATTTCTCAGAAGATGTTCACATCATTAAGCAATACATGACTGCATTATGAATCACCTGGGAACTGTGTATATGTGGATGTTTTAGAAAGTTAGAGACTATTATTCTTAGAAGGTATAATAATGAAGGAATATTTTGGTTGCAAATTTAAAAACTCTTGAAATTGTTTTTTTAAAAAAGGAGATTTACACATCTCATTTAATTTGAAGGAAATGCAGAGGAAACATGGACCCCAGGGCAGATTTGTTTCAGATGCATGATGAAGTGAACAAGGACCAATTCTCTTCCATCATTTTCAGCTTTCAGACGCCAAAGTATTTATAAAGCTGACACCCACTTGTGAACTCAATATAAGTGTCATGTCCTCATCCTACTTCCTTCCTCACCTTCTCTGGAGAAGAGAAGAAAGGTCATTTCTTAAAATATTTTTCATAAAATGGAAGAAATTTCTTCTCCAAAGGACCTAAAGAAATGTTTTCTCCCATCTGTTGCTCTGAATTAAATCACTTCCATGCTCCTGAATAAATCTTTATGCTGATTGGCCCATTCCTAAGACATTCACAATGGTATGAGAGTCAGAATGACTGTGATTGGCTTAGATTTTGCAGATCCTGTCTCTGGAACTGAGGTTAATTTTCCAAGATGTCTGAATACAACACAAGGTGAAAGAAATGGAGCCCAGGTGGCAGTGTCAATCACAATATCAGCTAGAAACAGGCTCTAGTGAAAGTCCTAAGCCCAAATGTTTATCTGTAATTGATCGTCCTCTAATACCTGAAATTCATATATAATTGATAGCCTGTTAAAATGCAATGCTTTGTTTGCCTTCAGGCAGCTATATGAACTTAAGGAACCTGCTTAACATCTCAACAGCCTATGCTAGACTTTCCCTGGAAATCCATTTCTGAGATAGGGATTCCACAGCACTCTGGAAGTAGCTCTAAAATGATGCCCTAATATAACAATAAGAGCCAGAGGACAGTATTTCCTCAGCAGGAGAGGTTTAAAGAGGTCTAGGTGGGAAACAAAATCCCTGAACTAATAGTTTTGGTGCCCCAAGAAAAATAATAAACCCAGAGCAAAAACTGAAGTGGTAAAGAAAAAAAACAGATGGAAGACGCCAAATACATCATTTGCCAACTTTTTATTTTCCCCCTAAAGTTGGCTCAGGTCCATGTTTACAGAAAATGAGCAGTAATTGATGGTAACCATGGTTCCCTCATGTGACATGGTCACTGGGTAGGATTATCTCTTTTGAGTATTTAATCAAATAATGGTCACAGTCATATTCATAACACTCTTCTGAGATAAATTTATTTCCCCTGTAGCCTCCAAATGATGAGACAGAGAAAGGCAGGGGGTGGGAGAAAGGCAGAAATGATTTCTAAAGTACTCTTCTGCAAAGGAAATGAGTAAATAAATCCATATGCCTCCAGATTTATGTAGATTTTTAAGTCAAATTGCATAAAAGCCCACAAAATCGGGTGGGATACCTCTAAATTCTGTCTCTCTCTACTCTCAGGAGTGGGTACTTGGATCATGAATATACCCTGGAATATTTCTGGCTGTTCTGTCTTTCGAAGCACCTTGCTTTGAGGAAATTGGACAGGGAAAGGTTTCCTAGTTGATGCTAGTTGAAAGCCAGTTATGGAAACCTCATAGAATTTTTCAGTTATGATAAATGCAAGGAAGTAGGATTTATATGTGCAGAAATGAACATTTTGGCAGCGTCACAGAACTTCCTATCACTCTACACAAATATTGCTCTGTGCATCTGTGTGTCTAGTGAGTATTCAGCATCGTCAAAATGATTGGAAGAGCCCTAAAAGCAATGTGCTGAACACTTTGTTCAGGGGGAAGTCCACTCATTACTTTTGAAATTTGTACTCAAAAGCTGGTTTAAACTTCTTCCAAAAAAAAATGACAATAATCAGTTAAATGACTCAAGCACAATCAAAAATTGGACGATAAACAAAAATACCTTATATCAGGTGGGTAAGTTAGAATAGGTTAAGTTGTTCTGCAATATGGAAAACAAAAAACAAAACAAGCCAAAAAAGAAAACCTAAATGCAGTGCCTAAAACAACCTAAGTTTATTTCTCATTCATTCTCTCTGAGCATTGCAGGCCAGCTGGGTAGTTGTAGTTTAGATCACCTTCACTCAGGACCTCGGCATGCAGAAGCCTCTACTTTCATGCTGCACAGTCACCAAAGCAGACAAAAGTTAACGTGGCAAACTGCAGATGACTCTTAAAACTCTTCCAAATTAGCTTAGAAATGGCAAACATCACTTCCACTCCTATTCTATTGCCAAGATGAGACACGTGGCTGCCTGTAACTTCAAGTAAGGCAGAAAAATTCAGCCCTCTCATATTTCCATAAGGAGACCTGCATGCTTTCATGGAAGAGCACTAACAACCGCTCTTTTAAGCAAAACGGCTCTTGCTTACTGAAAATATAAAAACATTCTGGTTTCTGAAAAAGAGTCCTTTAGGATCCTACTGGAAACTTCTACCTTTTATACCATGGAATCCAATTTAGTTACAGTCATGCATTGTTTCTTAAGCACAGAGATGAGTTCTGAGAAACATGCAGTTAGGTGATTTCATTGTGCAAACTTCATAGTGTACTTACATAAACCTAGATGATAAAGCGTTCTACATACCTAGGCTATATGGTATGGCCTATTGCTCTGAGACCAAAAACCTAAACAGTATGTGACTGTACTGAATATTTTAGGCAAGTGTAACATAGTGGGATGTATTTGTATATCTAAACAGATCTAAATATAAACAAGGCACAGTAAAAATATAAAAGATGTATAAAATCTTTTGTTCAGGGACATATGCCAAAGAACCCTTGTAAAATTCTGCCCTAGCAACAAGATTCTGGGCTCCAGGCAATGTAACAAACATTTTTTCAATTGTGGGAAAAAGAAAGATGAGTGGGACAACATGGTCTATTTCTAGAAGGTAATTAAAATAACTAGTAACAAAGGGACAAAATATAGGACAGGAAAAAATCCACCTCTCCCCACACATCCGTGTGTTTTCTTAATATTTTCCAGTCAATTTGCTATTAAAAAGACTTATTCTCACCAGTTATCTGATTGAACAAGAAAGATATCTAGGAAACGTGTTCCAGGCAGAGAAAACAGCAGTGGTGTCAAAAAGAGAGTGAGCTTGGCATGTTCAAGGAGCAGAGTGTGCAAAGAAGAGAAAGTAAGTGACAGAGAGTACCCAAGGATACACCATGGAGGGGCATGTAAGGCTCCTGTAATAATTTTGTCTTTTCCTCTGAACTGGAGAGGCACCGCAGAGGCATGATAAAGAGACCACTTTGGCAGCCGTGTTGAGAATAAGCTGTAGGACAGCAGATGAGGAAGCTTTTTTGTAGCTCAAATGTGCAATGCAGTGGCTTGGCCCTGGGTGGCAGAGAGGTGGACAGATTCTGGATGTATTTGGAAGGTAAAGCCATCACAACTTTCTTCCAAATTGGCTGTGGGGCATGAGGAAAAGGAAAGAAACAAGTAAGGTTCCAAGTGTTCATCGTAAATGCTAGTAAGAATGGACTTGTCACCAATTGAGATGAAGAAGCTTGCAGAAGGAGCAGATTTGGGCAGAGGGAAGATAAATATCTGGCCGAGAGGAGGGTGAAGACTGAAAAACCACTTACCAGGTAAACTGAACTTATTACTTGGGTAAATAATCTGTATGCCAAATCCCTGCAAGACACAACCTATCTATACAATAAACCTGCATGTGTACCCCGAACCTAAAATAAAAGTTAAAAAAATTCAAAAAACAGAAATAAAATACTTGTGTTTTCTATTTTGTGAAACCTGGAAATTGAAAATGTCTGCCTCTACCTATCACAAACATAGCATTTCCAAATTTCTGATAGATATTAATCTTTGAATTTGAAAACAACAAATAAGAATTGGCCAGGTGTGGTGGCTCATGCCTTTTATCACAGCGTTTTGTGCCACTGAGGTCAGTGGGTCACTTGGGGCCAGGAGATTGAGAAGAGCCTGGTCAACATGGTGAAACTCTGTCTCTCCTAAAAGTTAAACCAAAAAAATAGCCAGTAGTGGTGACACATGTAGTTTCAGCTACTCGAGAGGCTGAGGCACAAGAATCTCTTAAACCCAGGAAGGGGAGGTTGTAGTGAGCAGAGCTGGCGCCACTGAAGTCCAGCCTGTTCCTGTATTAGTCTGTTTTCACACTGCTGTCAAGAAATATCCGAGTCTGGGTTATTTTTAAAGGAATTTGGTTTAATTGACTCACAATTTTGCCCGGGTGGGTAGGCCTCAGGAAACTTACAATCATGGTGGAAGGGAAAGGTGGCACCTTCTTCACAAGTTAGCAGGAAAGAGAAAATGCAGGAGGAACTGCCAAACACATATAAAACCATCCGATCTGGTAAGAACTCACTGTCATGAAAGCAGCTGGGCAAAACTGCCCCCATGATCCAATCACCACCCTCCAACCCTCCATATTTGGGGATTATAGGTCCCTCCCTCACACATGGGAATTATAATTCAGGATAAGATTAGGTTGGGGAAACAGAGACAAACCATATCAGAGACTGTCTCAAAAAAAAAAAAGAAAGAAAGAAAGAAAGAAAGAAATTAGAATTCTTGGGAATTGGTAGAAATTCTCAAAATGAGGTTCTTTTTCTTTTCTTCAAAGCACTATATGCATTTTCAGTAATAATGAGTGACCATAAAAATAAACAGTGAATAATTTTTCAGCAGTAGATTAACATTGTTTCATAAATAGTTTTGCAACATGAAATGGATGTAATAATAAATGTATTATTTATTATTACTGGTATTACTATATTGTGATAACATTTATAATTTAATAATATGTACAACTGTTCTCAGCTTAATATAAATATTTCAAATAGAAAAACTAAAGGAAGGGAAATGAATACAAAAATAAATATCAAATAAAAAACTTTAAAACTAAAGGACAACATAAAGTACTTAATATTAATAAGTTATTCTAAAATGAAATTTTAAAACACTCAAGATATTAAATACCCTATTCAATAGAAATACTCTTTGTTTTGTGACAAATATCTCAGAGGCAGAAAAATTTATTTTCTTTTAAATTGAAATCAGTAGTATTTTAAAATTTTTATTCCAAAGTATCTCCATGTTAGTTGTAAGGATATGTAGTGCTTTAGAACACATCTAATTTCTTATTAATAAGATCTTTTATCCACTTACCCCAATTGTTATTTGCTGTTAAAATTATTATTGCTTTGCAATATTAAAACAGACTTTAAATCAGTTTCTGATTTCATGTCAGAGTATTCCACAACAACATTCAGGTTTTCTTTCCTTACATTAATTCTGATAAACTGTTTACCAGAAACTGTAACCTACAGATAATATTCAAACACTGAAAAAAGGCCAGTGAACATTAAAAAGCTCTGTGTGAATAACATACAGATTCCCTATCCAGGTTAAGAGCACCACCCACAATCATGCTTTGAAATTGGCAGTTAAAAATATATTTTGCTTTCTAAACTTGTTATTTCTTAGAACAACACTCATAAGGTGTGTGTAAAGTATACAATATATACAAGTTTATTTCTGTTTGTGGGAATGGCTCACCATTAGCAATGGAAAGGGCCATGTACACAAACTGATAACAAGGGAACAGCTAAACATCAGGCTGATCAGTTTATCAGGACATCTTCTCTTTGAAATGCTCTGTCCTGTCTCTTGGAAAGGTTGACTTCAAACTTTGTGTGTTTGTGTTCCCTGCTCTGGCTTTCCAGTCAGTATTTTCTGAAAGATTAGGAACATTTCAATGTTGCTTGTTATGCTTTAATTCTCATAGGGGATTTGTACCACTTTTCTCTGATTTGTTGAAAGACTTTTCATGAGATTCAGGATTTAGAAAATCATAAATTTCCCAGTAAATATAAAGAAGGAATCCTCCATGGAAACACTATCCAAATGAGATAAGAGAAGTTGTAATTGGATTTCTAACTGTCAATTCTATCATGTATAAAAGAAGGTAGTTACCTAACTTCAGTGAGAGAAGTAGTAAGGATGGATACATGAAATATGACGTTAGATCTATGGCTTTCAAAATAGGATTCCATATCAGCAATTTCGGCATCGCCTCGAAACTTGTTAAAAACGCAATTTTTTTGGCATCTACCCAGACCTATGCAAGCAGAAAACTTTGAGTGTGGAGTCCAGCAATCTGTGTTTCAACAAGTCCTACAGGTGATTTTGATGCACATCGAAGTCTGAAGCCACCTTAATTAGATTTTCTTTCTTGTGAATGCTACTCCACAGAGGAGTTGTCTTCTCTCTTCAAATTTCATTTGTTTATTTATTCATTATTCTTAAAGCAATTTAAAAACACTCTTCTTCCCCTAGAGCAAAGGCCTGAGAAACCACAGTAGGTAATAGCTGATAATTGCTGTATACGATTTTCTGAGATAAAGTAAAATCTTTTAGGCTGTTTTCATTACTTAGTAGTCTCAATCTTTCACTAGATGCATGATAATAATAAAAATAAATACAATTATTTTTGGAGGATTTATCTGTAATATTTGGTGAAGAATCTCTCTAAAACAAGACTCATATACCATAGTTGTTTCTAAACTACTCCTTTACCAATCATTGTGTTTTTAATAACACTGTTAAGTTTTTCAGTAGTTAAATTGAAATACAACAAATACTTACTGCGTGCTTAAGCAGGACACAAAGTGTTGTAGTGTCTCCAGATATGAGCAAGCCATAATTGCTTCCCTCAAACACATTATGGGATGATATAGTAAAAAAGAAACACCAATTACTAACGAAAATACAAAACAGAAGAAGATGAAATTTCCTTAGTAATAGGAGAATACATAGCACACAAAAAATATGTATACACACATATATCCTTATGCATATATATGTATGTGTATATATATATAACTATACATACACATGTATGTATCTGTTTATCCTCTATCTATATTTAAAAATGCATATTTTTAGTTATTTGGAAAGTTTCACTAATCAGCATGAGTCATTCCCTGAGTTGTAACAGTATATTATATCTGCTGGAGTAACAGTGTAAGGGTACTATTTAGTGAAGAGGTCAGATGAATAACTCTTAGACTGGATGCTCACAAGGAAATGGTTAGGCTACAGGGTAGCTTAATCCTTAATTTTATCCATTTCAGTGGTTGCCACAGATGCCCACAAGAGACACTGATGCTTCTCTTGAGAACAACTGACAACTGTATAGCTTGGTTGGTATTAATCACTTTGAATAGTTGTGGCCAAAGTTGAGGATTAAAGTTACTTGGCAGATATAGTTCTGATATTGGGTCGTTTATATCAGTATGTGTTACAAAAACCACTATTCTGAGGATGGCAGCAACTTGACAGAGAAGGTAAAACTCAAGGAAATAAAAGGGAAAAATACCCATTTCCCCCAAACCGAATGCACTTTATCTTCTTAAGTTCCCTTCATCATAATGTATGCAGCTTATTCCTTAAACATTTCGAAGAGCTTCTTTGGGTACATTTGGGGAGAACAGCTCAAAGGAATTTGTTCTTCACATACATCTATATCAATATTTGTTGATTTCAACTCCTTCAAATCAATTTGTTGGTAAATAAGCTTGCTGCATTTATGGTTGTTTTTGCTGTCATTATCCCAGCACAGAAAAAACTACTTCAAGAATATGGAAAATACCCATTGCAATATGAGCAAACACAGGATTCAAGAAAGAACTAGTACTACCAACAGCCAATGAACAAAAATATGGAGAAAAGTGATTGAAAGAAGAATATCTAATTTTCTTTGAAATAAAAATTTCTTGCGATGGTGTTTATTTGAAATAAAAATATATATGCATACATATATACATTTGTATCAGTATCAATTGATATATTATTGATAGTTTGATGTATAAAATGTATGTCTATCTAGCATCCCTGACATGGACTCCCTGGTGGACTTCTAGTCACCTATTGGGATAATTTAGTCCCTTCTCAGTGCAGGCTTCTCTGTAAACCAAATCCCTTGGTACTATCTTTGTATATCTTTTTGAAGGCATTTACCAAGTAAAGAAACATTTGGTATTGTAGAGCAAGAGTGTTTTGAAGCAGCGATTAGCCTTATTTATTATTTGACTCCCTAGATTAGGAATTAGCATACCTTGATCTGCTGCCATTTTGTCTACCTTATGAGACAAATAGTTTTAAAAGTCTGAAGTGGTAGAAAAACAATAAAACAAAAGAAGAAGAAGAATTTTATGACACAGGAAAATTGTATAAAGTTCACATTTTGGTATCCTTTAGTAATCTTTTATTGGTACACAGCCATGCTCCTTTGTTTTCATATCATCTATGGACAGTTTTACAGTTGCAACTGAGACTCTATGACCTGTATATTACAAAGCAATAGCTCTCAACCAGGGCAAAATTTCATTCTAGGTCTTAAGAAATATTTTACCAAATCTGCTAGGTCTTAAGAAATATTTGACAAAATCTGTGGAGATTTCTGGTTGTTGCAACTAGAAGAGGTAGATACTACTGGACTTTTATGAGAAGAGACTTGGATACTGCTAATTATCCTAGAGTGATCAGTACAGCTCTCCCCAACAAATAATTACCTCACGCAAAATGTCAGTAATGCTAAGGTTGATAACACTGGGCCTTCAATGCTTACTAAATGAAGCTTTGCAGAAAATGTTGGCTACAGCCTGCCCTAGATGCTAATGAAAACTAAGGGGATCAAAAATTTTTGCTGGTAATTAGAAGATATGCTCAGTTTTAGATACACACATTAAAAAGTATGAGTAATTAAAAACTCAGATAATCATCCTGAATTTTATTTATAGAATAGATGTACATAAATATTTGCCAGTTTTGGGAAATCATTTGATCTAAGTCAAACATTGCAGTCTGTGTTCAACAACTTAAAAACAAACGCACACCCAAAAAAAACAAAAAAACAAAAGAAATCTCAAAGGTGGTGTACTTAAAATTGTGAAAACAGAAGTGCAAAGATGTAAACGTAAAATCAATTGTTTATTTTGTGACACATGTCCCAAAAAAATGGGTAATTCTATTTTTCTATTTTCAACTTGGTGGTTGTGATTTAACACAGAGGATAAATGAATCACCTCGAGTATCCAGGGAATTCTATGTCTCATACTTTAACAGTTATTTTAGAGTGTGCCAGCCTATTTTCTAGTCTTTAAGTCAAACACTAACATTATATACAAATAATACAAAAGAGACTTTCAATAGAAATAAGTCCTCAATGGTTAAGAGACAGAGTAATAGGAACCATGATTGGGGATTTTCCTTCTGATTTATAAGAATCTTATATCAAGTCACCTGTTAAAAATATATACCTATAATGTATGGTTAAACTTATTGTCAACTGCATTCTGCTTTTACTTGAACCTTTAACCCTGCTTTTTGATTTTTAAACAAAAGCACAGGAGATATTTCCTTCCATGTTAGAAGATAGGAATGGGAGAAGGTGTTCTTTCCCCTTGTCCATTAGATCATGCTAATCTCATATTTTTCCTATTTAGAAATCTGACTTCGAGTTAATATATACCACTCTAACATGTCAAAGATGTTAATTTTTAATTTAAAACACTTGTCTTAATAAGAATGGTTGAGATCATGTTAGCTTTATTGTGATAGCTGAACAGTCCCTTACCAAGTGCCTAATGAAAAGAAACAGTGATTTTGCAGCTTTGTCTCATTTGAAGTAACAATAATAAGAAGTGGCCCCAGAAAAATTGATAGCAGATTCTACATTTTGTGCAGTGTTCTGGTTTCAACATAGTGCAGAGTCAAAGAGAATAAAGGAGACTATAGTGCATTCAATGGTTTCTAACTCACTGAGAATTAAGATTAAGTTGCTGGTTCTGAATTCTGAAAATCCTTGACTTGAATATCATCTTTGACCCTTTTAAGCTGTGTGATCTTATGAAGTTAATCAACTGCTCTGTTCTCTTATTTGTAAAATGAAGATAATAATAGTATATACTTTATGGTTTTGCAGATGGCTAAACGGTGTACATAGTTAGAATACTCAGTGTATGGTGACTCTAATTATTATAACACAGATGTCATATGGGGTACCTCTGCCCTCCAGAGAGCTCATTAAACTTGTCTGAAACTCCAATCCATGACTTGTGATGTTCCAAAATCTTTCCCATGATTTCAGCCAACTCTGTGGATCTTGTTTCAGGCTTCCCTGTACCCCCAAGCTCTTGCATTCCAATGGGACATATCAGTTTTCCTTGGCAATACTGTACCTTGATGTTAAACTCTTGTGTGTTCATATCCAAGACTTTGCTTTCATGATGTACTTAGTTTAAAAAATTATTCTGTAAACCTTGGGGTTAATATGGGAACATTTACATATTAAAACTGCCTGCCACCGGGAATCATTTTCTCTTCTCTCTTTTCTCCTCTCTGTTCTCTTGCTTTCTTTCTGATTTACTCCTTTCCTTCCTATTTTGCTCACATTCTCCCACCTTTTTCCTATCTTTTACGTTCTTGTCTTCTCCTCCTTTTCCTCCTCCTCCTCCTCTTTTTCTTCTTGCCTCTGTCCCCTTCTCATTCCTCCACTCACTGATTTTTCTGTGCTCAACATCCATGCCCAATCTCCATTTCGAATTTCCCTGCCTTCATTATGAGAGTACTTTCCCCTTTCTTGAAGACTTTTCACACTAGTCCTTGAGGGGAAGGAACCATTATTTGCTCAATTTCTAACACATACACTTTTCTTACTAATCTGCCTTTATCCCCAATAGAAATCCAGATTTGGCTTTTTAGAAAATAAAAATATTGCTATCTTTTTACATAACATCTTCATTCTCTGTGCTTCTACATCTGAGGACCTCTACTCTCCTCTTCACTGTGAGTGCTGAGGGTTCGCATTCATCTCTGAAGGCTCCATTTAGCAGATTTTCTCTTCCATCTTTGAAGGTCCTTAATGCTCTGCCTGCATTTTTCTTATGAATTTTAGTTCCTCCTGCCTTGTGTTGTGGAGATCTGTGACTATTACCTTTTCTATCATTCTTTTAAGGGCTGGAAGTAGGGTTGGAACAAGCCCTTAAACATAAAGATGGCCAAAAACCATAATCCATGGAAAAGAAGAGCATGGATTTTGGCTGTGACTGTCCTAGGGTCTGCTTCATGGTTTTGGTTGTATGTATCAGTCAGAGTTCAGACCAGGGAGCAAAGCTATAGTGAGCATTTGAGAGTGAGGCACTATTATAGGCATTAGACCTCAAGCCAACGTGGGAAACATTAGGGAAGTCAAAGTCTAGAAGAGGAGGTCAAAAGGTCAGAGAAAGTAACACTGATCATTCTTCCTGAAGTACTGGTATTGTTGAGTCAGAGTTTTCAGGGAATTATAAAAAGCCAAGCAAATCTGGATGTCTATTTGGGACCAAAGAAAAGGGATTTGTGGGGAGGTCTTTGGAGAGCTGTTGTACTTGTGTAATTTCTCCCACTGTGGTGTGAAGCCAGCTCTCTGGTGGTGGTGGGGAGAGGTTGCTATTGATGGGTAGGTCAGCCATGTGGAAGACGGGCTATACCTAGAGCATGGGAGAGTGAAAACACGCTGCTTTTGTGTCTATCATGGTGTCTAATTGCAACCATCTTCTTTCTTTCTTTTTTTTTTTGTGTTTTTTGTTTCTGAGCTGGAGTCTTGCTCTGCCACCCAGTTTGGAGTGCAGTGGTGCTATCCCAGCTCACTGCAACCTCCGCCTCCTGGGTTCAAGCAGTTCTCCTGCCTCAGCCTCCCGAGTTCCTGACACCACACCCGGCTGATTTTTGTATTTTTAGTAGAGACAGGATTTTACCATGTTGGCCAGGCTTGTGTTGAACTCCTGACATCGTAATCCACCTGTATCAGCTTCCTGAAGTGTTGGGATTACAGGCGTGAGCCCCTGAACCCGGCCATTGCAACCATCGTCCAAGCAAAATGACTGTTGTTTAACTTTCACCTTCCAAATCTCATGCAAGTACCATTTTGACCGATGTTAACCTGGAGCCATGCAAGAAAAGAAATTATGGGAAGCAGAGTTTTCAGCTTTATCTGTGCTGATACAGTACAAATCCAATATGGTTATGTTTCTTAACCTCTCCTAACTTCAGTTTTCTCATCAGAAGTCTGAAGACCCTAATTTGTTAAATTGTTATAAGAAATGCTTATAGACAGTCTAATATGTAGTAAGTCGTCATAATGGCATGAAAGATTCCATATTATAAATAAGATGCAGCCCTAATGACTGCTCCTAGAGGACTGCTGTCGATCTTGTTCTGAAAAATAAAGATGTGGAAGAGAGGCAATTAAATAAAGAAGAAAAATGCAAGGTCAAAAATGACTTTTTAAGGGCCACAAGGATTACTTGCAGATTATAGTGCTGGTACCTAAATTAAGGACTATTAGAAACAGATTATCTTCATATATTTCACTTAGAACTTAACACATTATTGCTTCAATTATATACTCCATTATATACACTCCCATTTTCTTAAGAACAAAAAAGGAATGCACTGTAGGATTTCAGACTGTTACTGTGTCACTCCAGAGTTCTGAACATGTCTTTAGTCAAGATGTTTTTCATGTTTACAAAGCTCAATGACTTTCAAGCCATTTGTGAAAGCAATTTTTGACTCAGTCTGGTGTCTTTTTGTACATTTTATCATGTTGACACGAAGTTATCATTGCAGATAAATTTAAAGCCTAAGTTAAGTGGGCACACATCATAAGTGAAAAGGATGGATGAGATTAGGGTGAGCTTTTGACAATTTGATTTGTAGACCAAAGTGAATTGAACTCTTAGTTCACACAGCCACCAAACATTCATTCTTTATCACAGTGTTTTTTAGAGAAGGGGACTCAGCCAAAAATAAATCATCCACTTTTATTCATGTCTAGGAGGAAGTATTCAAGACTAGAAGTTTCTTTGACTTTCTTTTATTGAAAATATCTTTTCTCTTTCTACTTTGTTTCATATTATCATTATCCCATCTAACTCCCTTACAGGATCTCTAGGACTATGGGTGAGCTTCTAAAGTAAGACTTTCCCTAAGACCAGCTGATTGATTAGATGTATAAAGAGTGGATATTTCCTATATTCTTGAATATAAGTGAAGAAACTAGCTAACACATGATTGTGGTTCCAGGGGCTTCTGTGTGGTGTGTGTCTGAATTCATTGGGCCCCTCTAGAAAAATGTCCATCTTCTGCTTGCATTCTTCCAATCTGTGTCATTCCTATTCCTTCCTCACATTCTTGGCCTTTGTTAATACACCAGGGCTTGCAAATGTGTTCTTTAAACAGCCAGATAGTAAATACTATATGCTTTGCAGACAAAGAGGCAAAAACATGCATGTTACATAAATATCTAGATTACTATTAAAAATAAAACAGTTTAAAAATTGTAAAAAAACATTTTAGATTCGGTAGCAGGCTGAATTTTACAGCCCATAGTTGATTTAGAGTGTTGCCTACAATTTGACTTGTGTTTTCGTGTCTTAACTTGTTCTTTCACTTGACTTCTCTCCAAACTTTGGTCTTATAATTTGTTGTCAGGCCATGCTGACCCACCTAGGCCCTCACTTTATCTTTTTGGGTGCCCCCAGAAAACGTCCCAATGGTCTTTCCAAATAGACAAATCCAGAGGTAAAATACATTCTTTTTTAAACTTGTGATTTCAAGGATTGTGTTTTTAGTAAATTAAAACAAAAAGGGTATGTTCCTAATGATACCTTGAATTCTGAAATAAATTCCCAAAGCTATTTTACAGGATATAAGTAATACAAACCATAAATGTTTTCCTTTACTCAAAATATCTTCATAATGAATAAAATGTATTTTATGAAATTGGATATCACTGCTGACTTCCTTTTGGTGTCTTGGACCTTTGATATTTCCGCTTCTGGCATTCATAAATTCATTCATTGTATATTTATTTCCATTTACAGCATGCCAGCGATTCTGCTGGGCATTATCAAGACTGAAATACACAGTCTCTGTTTTCAAGGTGCAAGAATTTTAAGAAAGGAGAAGGACAAACAGAGAGTTGACAAATATAATGCAACGTGATAAGTGCCATGACAGGCTTATCACTAATCTGGACAAAGTGAAGTTGGAGAGGACCTCCCATAGAATTTAATTTCCTATCCATGTCCCAACCCATAAGAATTTAGTAAGATGTAGACTCAAAAGGGAGTATTCTTCACAGTGAAACAACAATGTGAAAAGGCACAGAAGGCTTAGAGAGCTCAGTATTTTTAAGGGATGTGTGTGATTTAATAAAGCTAGAATGTAGTGCATGAAATGTGTAGGGCTTGGAATTGTGCCTGGCATAAAATTGATGCTTGGTTAAGAATTGTTGACAGATTGAGTGCCAGGAGATGAGTCTGGAGAGGTAGGCAGGACAGGGATAATCTGTGGCAAGCTAAGAGAGTCAACTTTTATCCAAAGTCATGGCAAAACTTTATAAATGATCTGACTTGATATTTGGGTCTCAGAAAATTTGCTCTGGCAGCACTGTGGGAATGGACCGGAATGAAGAAAACCTTGAGCCAGACAGAATAATGGAGAAGCTGTTGCATTTTCCTAGAAAGGAAATGTTGAGTAGCTAAGTCAAGGAGGTTACAGTGGGGATGGACAGGAGAGCGACAATTTGAGAGTCTTCCAGATCATCAGTATGTCTCTTCATTGTTATTCTGTTAAGCACACACAGAAACAATAAAACCCCATTGTATTTATGTTGCCCTGAACAGTTTGTAAAATATTTTCACAGAGGGATTTTATCAATCAGTTTATGCAACAGTCTTTGAGGACGGGACCAAATAAGTGTAATGAAAGTGAAAATAACGAATAATACAACTCCTCCCTCCAAACACTAACACACATAATCTAAGGCCAGATTTTGTTCTTGATAACTCTTAATTCCGATTGATCACCTAATTAATCCCAGAGAAATCTAAGGGTTGAAAATGCAAATATTACACTTTTTATTGCAGGAGTAATTTGTATTTACAATCCACAGTTTGGCAAATGATTTTCTGTTTTCGCCATGAATATGTATGGCTTGCTTTCAGCAACTACAAACACTTTGTTTCTTTATACTCTACTTCATGTTCTGCCTGCAGCAGGGTTGACTTGGGGAGCAGCCTGCTAATTAAGACTGAGTAAATTATAAATAGCAAATTTAGAAGCAATTTGTTGACTGAGAAAATATATACCATATACAACGGTGGTCCTATAAGACTTTTCCCATCATCTATTTTACTATTAACACATAAAAGCCATGGAACTTTCTTAGTCTACCCGACCCTAGTTACAGGGCCATCTCATTTGAAATTAGATTTATAATTTAATGGGTACTTAAGAGCCAGCAGTCATTGGATTAGAAATTCAGTCTCTGACATAGCAGAATAAGATACTCCTCCTGTATTGGTCTGTTTTCACACCACTGATAAAGACATGCTGAAGACTGAGTAATTTTTAAAAGAAAGAGGTTTACTGGAGTTACAGTTCCATGTGGCTAGGGAGGCCTTGCAATAATGGTGGAAGGTGAAAAGTACGGCTCATACGGCAGCAAACAAGAGCACTTGTGCAAGGAAACACCCACATTAAAACCATCAGATCTTGTGATGGTTTCACTATCATGAGAACAGAACAGGAAAGACCTGCCCCTATGATTCAGTTATCTCCCACTGGGTACCTCCCACAACACGAAGGAATTATGGGAGCTACAAGGTGAGATTTGGGTAGGGACACAGAGCCAAATCATATCACCTCCTTTGTTTTTTTCTTTTAATAAATCTATCCTATAGGATCACATGGAGATAAATATGTTGCAATGTAGCTGCAGATGTCTGATAGTTATTCCACAATGCCTTAATTTTTAAGTGAAAAGGTTAGGCTCTGAGAGGTTGTATGATGTGTCAAAGAACCCTCAGCAATTTAGTAAGAAGAGAACTTGAAGACTTTTACCTTCAAGTCCAGAGTTTTAACCCCTGTGTTCCTTGCATTGGTAGCATTAATACTGCTAGCTAAATCCTGAAACACCGCTGCTATAAATGGATTTATTTTGTTTGAATTTTGTGTACTTTTAAAATTCAAATATTCCTGAAGCCAGGTAGTTAAATGTAGAAGGATTATCAGTTTCTATGCCTTTTGGTGTGAATCAGCCTATCCCATATTTAGTCTTGAGCATGAGCATGAGCTCAAGAGGGTGATGATTAGAAAAGTATAGTTGGTAAGGATCAAAGTGTACTTGTGAAAGAGATAGGACTAGAAAACCATCTCAAAGCTTGCTTTAATGTATTGAATTGGAGTGTCCTTAGTTAGGAATCTTTATTAAAATATATTTATTAAATTTACCTTTTAGTTGCAAACACTTTGATAACTGATGCCTAATTGTATCAGTAATATGCAATTTTTCCCAAATATTCATTCATACCCCGATTTTGCATGGAATGTGTCTCCCTAGATGTTATCAAGGAAGGCTTCTTTCCTCATCTCCTCAGGTCTCTATTTAAAAGGTCCTTTCCCCTTGATGCTTTCCCAGAGGGAGACATTTGACATTGTACTAACCCCTCTCATCACCTTTACTGCTTTCTTTTCTCCGTAGCACTTGCCAGTGACTTACACACTATGCATATTTGAATTGCTCACTAGACAGTAAGCCACATGAAAGCAGGAGTTTGTTTTGTTTATCGTTTTTTTCTCAAGTGCTGGAGAGATGCCCAGAACATTTAAGATGTATAATCAACTTTCATTAAATGAATGAATGTGTGAATTGATATTACATTGTATACTGCTAAGGGAATGGAAGAAATATATTAGTTTATTTTATGATGAGAGATTTATAAGAACTAATATTATGGAGAGCAACATAGTCTAGTTCCTGTGGTGTGAATTCAGTAGAATTTTTTTTTTTTTTTAGTTAATGGTCTTGGAAATTAATTTTCTGTGCTGTGATTCCATTTCTTCAGAGCAAAATTATGTGGTCTTCTACCACCTGTGAAAAGAAAGATAAAAGATTTTCTGGTTTTGAAGGCATGACATTTCAGCAGTGTATGGGGAAATCTATGACAAAAACTGCACAGAAAACAAAAATAGCAAATTCTGGCCTCCTTACTGAGTGCTCTAGATAATCACTCATTCGTGTACTTGATTTATTTGGGCCTTGTTTAACTGTGATAAGTTGTTGTTGGAATAATGTTTGTGGCAATAAGGAAGGACTATTAATATCTTGATGTATATGTTAGCACAGTTTAGTTTAGAGACAAGTCCACAGAAAGGTTGAAAGGAAAATCAGATTACATTTTAGCAAACTGCAAGTGAGATAGTGTCATCTGTGTGGTGTACTCTGCCTAATCTCTCCAACAATAATCACAAAAATTGAATGCAAGTAAAAACAGATGACCTATGTTTGCCTGGAGAGCCTGGGAAATAAGCAGAATGGCCTCTCTTCCAGTGAAGGAAGAATGCATTTCAAACTGTCTCTGTCTTGCTCTCTCAAAAAACAGACCTACACACACACAGACATACACACACACACACACACGGTTTACATATATATGTGTATACATACATATTAATGTATATTACATATGTATGTATATTATTACATATATATGTATGTTGATTACATATGTATATGCGTATGTTTATTACATACGTATATGCATGTGTTTATTACATACATATATGCATATACATATGTATATGCATATATTCATGTGTATTACATATGTATATTTGCATGTCTATTACAAATATATAACACATTATTTTGTAAAATAATCTTTATTTTCTTTTCCACTCTCTTTTATTTTCTCTCTCTTTAAAGGATTAATGATGCAGAAGAAAGCCAGCTGACACTTGGAGGACCTGGAACTAAATAAGACAAATACCAAATAAAGATCAAAGATTGCTCTGTTTGTTTTGTTTGTACCCAAAGTAAAATATAAAATTTATAAGAATGGTTATGCAGCTCAGTTGTGCCATCGACTGCATATAAATCAGTACCACTTCATTCTGCTTTAATCCATTGTAATTTTTGTTGTAGTGAAAGGTTACTGGGAAAAAGAATAGATATACATTTTTGGACAAAAATATATACAAGAGTTTCTAAGGCCTATTAGATCCTTGCAGTTTTTATCATTTAAATTTTAAGAAGATATTCCTGTAGCTAGAAACCTGTTTTATTTTTTTTTTAAAGTATTTCATGAATGAAGTTCATTGAGACAAAATGACCAAAAGGGGCATTCTTTATTGACAGATACCACAATTTATATGAGATACTTATAGATACTTAGAAAAGAATTAACCATAGTATGGAGCATCATCACTAATTTATGTAATAAAAATTCAAGCATTTTAGTTAAATAAACTTGAAATAATAGATATGTGTGAATTGGGTACTCTACAAAAACCTGCATATTTTCTTAAGTGCTACCAGATTTTATAAAACAATAATATATTTGGCCAGAGTTTCAAAAGCTGAAAATTTACAGTCCACATATTTGATGACATAGTAAAACTGGAAATCACATATAAAAATTTAAAGAATAAACAATACTTTGGAGTTGACCATCAATTTCACATCATAAACAACTATTTGTTTAAAGAGGAAATACAAATATATTTAGATATTTTAAAGATTTTATATTTGAATATTTTATATTTTCTATTTAAACTAGAAAAATAAGTCATCCTATCTTATTCTTTCGTCCATAATCTAAACAAACTTTTAACCCAATTCTCACTATCTTCCATGCACTATTTTAGCACTAGGGGTAAAATGAACAGACAAAGCCTTTTCCCTCAGAGAACTTCTATTTTCCCAGATTGAAATAGACAAAAAACCAGATGAATAATAGGTTGAAGCATACGATGTTGCCATTTTGTTGGTCAAAATATTAGAATATGAAGAATTTCTTATATAGTTCAACCAAATTTGCAGACTATCAGATAGATGAGTAAATAAACTAATCTAAGTTTATAGGTGTTAAAAACAGAAGTCTTATATAAGCTTTGATGAGAACATGAGAATTTGTCTTGCTTATCTTTAAGATTTTGCTAAGTAATACATACGAAACAAAACATTTGTCTCACATTGCTTATAGTACTGAAATCAACAAATTTGCAGCATATTAATCTGTTTTCTACATGTTCACATAACGACACATAAATACATGTATGTGGAGGAATTTTTTTCTTTCTCTCCTACCTTTTTCCTTTTCTAACAAAGTGAATATACTAAAGACATTGTTCTTAATATTACTTTTTCAATTAAAATCTGCAAAGGGTTATTTCTTGCATTGATGCATATAGGTTTAATCAATTCTTTAAATAGATGCTTAATATTCCATAATATGGATGCAATATACTTATTAATAAGTCTTTTCTATTATCATTTATTTTTGTGAAAACAGGTCCTCAAAATGGGATTGTTGGATGAAGAAGTAATTTTATTAGATGGCACGGGGTTTATTTTCCATAACATTTTCAGCAATTCACCCTGCATTAGCAATACATATAAGAGCCTATTTATCCACACAATAATGAGCACTGGATAGTAATCTCTTTAATTTTCACAATTTTGATAGATTCAAAGTTACACCATTTCAATTTCAATAAAAACCTCTATTTTTTTCAATATGTTAGTGGATATTTGGACTTTCTATGAATTTCTTGTTATTCTTTGCTTTATATATTTTAAATTTTAATCTAATTATAACTTGCAGATAATTTAGACACTCAAATGGTACATTGTAAAAAATAGTAGTTGCCTATCTGCCCTTCTCTTTTATCTTCTACTTCCAAGTATAAATTACTTATAACTCTCTTTGTTGATTTTTTTGATATCCACCTCTAACTCTAAATAAAGTTCTTATATTGTCAATTTGATTATCTCCATTTAGGTATTCAATTTTTTCTTACTTTCATAGAATTTCAGTGATTCTGTGTCATAATCTGCAGCCGTTATTACACACATGAACATTTCCTATGTCTTATCCTACCAAATTAGGATATAATTATTTATATCCTAACTTTGCTTGGATCAGTAATCGTTGTTTTTATCATGTCTGTGTAAATAATATTTACAGCAGAGCCATGTCATACTATGTTAATATTTTCTTTACTACATAATATTTTATTTTCTCTTTAAATTTGTCTTATTTCTTCATTGCTTGTTTTTTTTTTCTATGTGCTTATTACTAATTCAACTGAAAATTCTTCCCAAGTAGTGGAAATATTCTCTCAAGCTAGGTTCTATTTCATCTTAGTATCTGTTAATTTCATCACTTGGAAAAGATCTATTGGATCTTCTGATCTGTTCCAATTTATACAATTAGTTTATGAGATTGCTCCAGAGATCTTAACTTGAGCTCTCATTTATCCATCCTTTTTAGAAGTATCCAATAGATAAATGATGTGTGCCACATATGTTACCTAAACTTTTTCTAGTAGCTATGGCAAAGATATCAAAGACACACATAAAATTAATTTCCATAATATATTTTGTTTATTCCAACATATCAAAACTATCATTTTAAATATAATAAGTATAAAATTATTAATGAAGTATTTTTTACTCTTTTTTTGGAACAGGTGTTTGAAGTCTAGTATGCATTTTTTACTAATATTACATATCAATTCACATTAGCCACATTTCAAATGCCAATAGTTCTATTTAGATAGTGGATGAAACTGCTGATCCAGATATTTGTGTTTTTTATGGCTTCTTAGACAGAAAATTTAAACAGAAACAATTTTCCCATAGAATTTTGAAGGCATTCTTCCTTTGTCACTGTAGAAAAGTCTAAAGCCAATGTGACTTTTGATACACCACACAAACTTATTTTCTCTCAACTTTCGTAGGATTTTCTTTGTTCTCAGTGTTCTAAGTTTTTATAGTGATGTGCTTTAGTGAATCTATTTTCTTGATTTTTGTAGTCCTTTTGTAGAACATTTTAATTTGGAAATTCATGAGCTTCAGATTAGGAAAGTTTTCTTGAATTACTTTCTTGGCCACTCCTTTCTTTCCTCTATTCTCTGTCTCTGAAACTCCCTTATTCAAAGTCCCATTATCTCAAATCCTAGAATGGATCTCTAATTTTTAAATGTGTATTATCCTAATTTTAAATAATATTTTAAGTGCAAGAACTCTTAATTGGGCTTTGTGTTTTCTTTTTGCAGTTTATTACATTTGCTTTATGGATAAAATATTTTCTTTTATTCTTCTGAGGATATTATTTTTTGTCATTTCTCCTCCTGAAATATTTCATTTTTTCCTATAATTTATTTTTTTATCTGATTCATTCATTGGTCTCTTTCTCTTTGATGATATATTTTATATCCTAAATTTATTGGGGGATACTTAGATTTGAGGAAAGGTTAGAAAAATCTGATTAGAATGATTTTACGTATGAGTGGTATAATTAGTTGAAGTTCATTTTTGCACAATCCTCTGACTGATATTTTCTTGATGTTTCCCCAACTAAGGTAACTTATTTCTTTCCCTGTCTAAAAAAAAAAATTCAGTATTTCCTAGAAAAGGGGAAGAAGGATATAGGAGTCTCTACATTCAGTAATACTCATAATTAATCGCCTTCTTTTCCTTTTATACACTTGCTCTCAATTTTGTTTGGGATCTTACTCCAGAGCTCTCTTTTTTTTCACCTATCCAGGGAATAACCCCTATTTTTGGCCAAAATAGATAATCTCCTGACTGCTGAAAGTAGAGAATAAGCTCTGAAACAGGGGATGTATTGCAGATTATTAAATGAAATTTCTCAGAACTTCAGATTTGAGCCCCATTTTATCCCCAGAACAGAGGTACTTGGTAATGACAATTTATGAGTCTTCTGTGTATATTTCCATAAGGCAAGTTGCTTACTGGCTTTCCAAGTGCTGATTTCGAGGTCAGCTTTCTTGGTCTGCTAAGCCATATACTTTGCAGCACAGAAAAATTGGATAGTGTTCTCTCCTCCATTCTCTTTGAATGTACAGATACTTTTCAAAAAATCACTTCTTTTTTTTTTTTTTTTGAGATGAAGTCTCACGCTGTTCCCCAGGCTGCAACCTCCACCTCTGGGGTTCAAGCAGTTCTTCCTGCCTCAGCCTCCCAAGTAGCTGGGATTACAGGTACATGCCACCATGCCCATCTAATTTTTGTAGTTTTTAGTAGAGACAGGGTTTCACCTTGTTGGCCAGGATGGTCTTGAACTCCTGACCTTAGGTGATCCACCTGCCTCAGCCTCCCAAAATGCTGGGATTACAGGTATGAGCCACCACACCCAGCCTGTGTTCGTTTTAATGAGGCCTGGTGGGGAATAGGAGAGGTGAATGAGTGCACTTTAATCTATCATCTTGACTGGAAATCTTGAATTTTATTCTTTTGTAATAATTAGGTGTTCTTCAACTTAGATGGAACATAAACCTTGAGCACTTTAATTGAGGCCATGATGCCATTGGAGTGTGAAGGCAATCTGTTCCCTTTGGAAAATCTTCCCTTGTTTTTCTCAGACAAGGAAGTCAATGCAAGGATTTTAAACTTATACAACATGAGGGGTTTAAAAGATTTGCCAGTGGAATATCCTCACCTTAGATATGAAGACAGAAAATCATAGTGTAAATGTCTTTCCAGGTTTATTAGAAGCAAGTGTTTAATGTCGTCCAGGTTTTCATGTGCTTTCTCCTCTATACTTATACTACAACCTAGATTTTTTAACTTCCCAGATTTTCTGCCATAGTGCACTGAGAGCCTGAATATAATTTATTTGTCTGTATGCTTACTACCTGTGTAATCTCCACCTCCCCACCCTCCCTGCACCGCCCCCTCCTCCGAAAAAAAAGTTGTACGAGGTCAGGGACTACCTCTTTGCAATGCCTTTTTATTCATTGCAGCACCAAATAGTGTTATCTCCTGCACAACATAATGGCATGTAGCTGGACTCGGTAAGTATTTTAAATCAAGTATTGAGTACAATGACATAACCACTTTTTAGTTTGGAGTGGCCACATTTTATTGTATTGATTCCCCACCAAACGTGGAGTTATTCCTATAATTGACGATCCATCTAATTCTCCCATTCCTAGCTTTTCTGCATGTAAAATCTAACACAACATTGATCCAGTATTACATCTACTGTAGATGCTATTGATGAATAACATTCATTCCTCCTTCAATAATTAAAAAAAATTTAACTATTACAATGCTACTCATGACAAAATATGCTTTTGTTAAACAGAATACTTAACATAATGTTCCTGGGAATCCAAATTACCATCATAAACATATAAATGATACAATGCTATGATTTCCCACACCTTTTCCCCACTTTCACTTAAACATAAAAAGATAAGTAAATGTATAATTTACTTTACATTTTCAAGTGAGAAAAAGTCTCTTAATTCAGATATGTATTATTATATGATTATATGAAATGCCCTTGTATTTTATGAGTCAACAGGAAAAAATGTTTTAATCAGTTACCAGACTGCATGTTTTAATAAAGAGAATGTGTAGAGAAAAGCAAAGACTGCCCATACCATATTTATTAAGATTAAAATGAATTTTAGTTTATGTGTCAAGGACTTCCATTTACCATTCTGGATAACAGATGATAGAACATGCATAGAAACTTAAATGATTGACTAAGGAGAGAAAGGAAACCAATTCACCTCTTCTGCTTGACTTTTGTTTCTTAAAAATTTTAAACAGTTTTAGCTAAGTGGTCCCTTTGCACTTGACAGTAGAGAACATGAGATACAAAGATCTTAACATAATTTTTCCAAGATTTCACAGATCAGATTTAGCATTTATGAGATCACTGAAGGCCAACAATTTCTTACATCAGATTCATGGGGCACCAACTACTAAAATATTTAGTTAGTACGGAAAAAAGATAAATGAGCAGTCAGAGCTGTTATACAGCTTGCAAATAAAGGGAGTGCTGCAATGAGGTGACTGTTGGGAATCTGCAGGAGGGAGAGCGATGGGGAGAGAAGGAAGGAAATGAGAAACATACCTTATTAAAATGTGGTTTGTTAAAATACAAAAGATCACTAGCAACTCTTCTCATTCTCTGGCCTTTTGAGAAAACTGAGTCTCTAAGATATTTTTATTAGGAGATTCCTATTTCAAAATATTGCATCTTGCTCCTGAGAGCTTTCTGTACTTTTTCTACTACATCAACTGTCAATAATTTATTGTGTCCTGGAGGGGTTCTAATTCTTCATATGCACTGAATTATATATTTAGAGGTCTAGAACAGAGTGTTAAACATGGGCTCCAGAATCAAACTCTGAGATCTATCTAGTTGGTGAGACCTTGGAAAAGTTGCTGAACCTTTCTCAGACTAATAGATGGAAGAATATGAAAACATATCTACTTCATAGGGTTATGCTGCAGATGAAACAAGGCACTATGGGTAAAGCACTTAGAACAGTGCCTGTAGATGTAGAAGGCACTGTATACCCATTGGCTACTATTATTTCTTAGCGTATCTAATATCCAGACTATCTCTTCATGCTAATCTACATTAATCTCCTTCTTAAACTCTGTTTTCCAGCAAATTAATGGTTTTGAAATTTCTTGAGAAATCAAGGTCTGTTTTATTTCTGATTCTTTGCTCATGCAATTTTCTCCAGCTGAATTAACTTCCTTTTCAGTTTCTACCTTCCTAAATTGGCCCTGATATAAATGTCATTTATTTAAATAAGACTGTCCTTTTTCACAAATAGAATGTTTCTCTTTCAATTGAATCTAGTGTAATATTCCCATATGCCATTTATCTTACTTTATCTTGCAAAATCCTTGTAGTATAAGGAATATTTCTTAAACTGTGCTTTGTGGATCATGTGAGTTTGTAGACATAGTCTCAATTTGTATAAGAATTAATGAATTTTTGTATTTTTCTCTTGATAACAATCTAAAAAATAAATAAATATATATGTGCATGTTCTCAGTCACCTGTATAACAATCTTGTAATTAAGTATTGAGATGCATTTTATTTCCCATATATGAATTTGTATTTATAGTCTTCTTCACAAGCAGTGAAGGGCAGAAGAGTTCACTTGATAAGACACAAGTTTTACAATAATTCAAGTACGGAAGAGTCATGGGTAAAAGCAAGTTTCTGCATATTATAAAATTTGGGATCATCAAAGAATTCATGCTTTATCTGCCATCTGCCATATTCACATGGTGGATTGATGTTTGCAGGACATTTTCCATCTTTTATATTCCAATTATTCATACTTCATTGACAATAAGTGTTGTAGTAAATATGCAAAGAATGAAAATGTTTTCTCTTTTTATATTATAGCTTGAGGTGCACTATTATACTAATTGGCCCATCAAAATCAAGAACAATTTCATTGTTAGTAAGAAAATTAAGAGAAGAGATAAGGAGGGCTTAACATTGTCAAATTCAAGGGAATAAATCTGAAAACAAGTAAAAATAAAAAATGTGCAAATATGTTTCTATTAGGGGATGCAAGATGAGTAAAATTTGTTTTAAAAAATGTACATAATATATATATCATAAAACTAAACTATTACACTCAACTAATCTCTTCAGATTTAATTTTATTAGTTGTATAGTTATTTTATTAATTTTAAATTTATTTTCTCATTCAATAATTATTTAAGCCTTGCTATGTGCAAATCAGTCATCTAAGTACTAGAAATATAATAATTAATAGATAAACATGTTGGCTCTCATGCATTTTTAAAATTGTAATAAAAGAGGCAGATATTCACCAATATAAATAAGTAGACTATATAGTGTGTGAGATACTGATTAACGACTAGGAAGGAAAATGATATAGTGAAGGAGACTAAGGAGGATGAAGAGGGTTGTAATTTTTAGTACTGTGTTCAAGAAAGGCCTGAGTAGGTAGAATTACATTGAAGATCTTCAAGAAGTATGCAGCTTTCCATATAGATAATCAGAGAAACAGCATTTCTAGCAGAGGGAATAGCAGGTGCCGTAAGGCAAAGGCATGTCTGTGTAGCTGACAAGAGTGATCAGGTCTACATTGCTGGAAAGATATAAATAAGGCAGAGAACAAAATGAGAATGCTATAGAGGTAAAAACATGCACCAGACTACGTAGGGCCTGGTAAATCACTGGAAATGTTTCAGTTCTTCTTCCAAGTCCAATGTGAGCCATTGGACAGATTGTAGCACAGAAGCATTGTGATCTAATTTGTGTTTAACTAGGATTTTTCTGACCACTGTGTTTAGAATGAACTTAATCATGTCAGGAACCAAAGCAAGGAAACAAGTTGGAAGGCTGCTCTAGGTGGGAAGTGGCGATGACCTGAACCAGTATGGGAGTAGTGGGATTTGTGAGAGGAGCTTGCATTCTGGATCTATGTTCAAAATAGAGACTATAGAATTTCCTGATGGGCTAGATGTGGGGAATGAGAGAAAGAGGGAAATTAAAGGATCACGTTATTATTTTTGGCTTGCAATATTGGAAGAATGCAGTTGGTATTCCCTGAAATAGATTAAACTGCAGAAGGAGCAAGTTTGGAAATAGAAGGGAATACCAAAAGATCAGTCTTGCAAATAAGTTTATGAAGTCTCTCCAGTACCCAGAGATGCATTTAGTGTTTGGGTTGCACGAAAGTTATATGTGTATAAATTATAGCTTTTGTATTCAGTAATAGCACTATGAAGATCATAATTTAAACTGTGAATAGATGCCCTTCGTAATTTTCCTCATTTAAAGGTTCAATTCATCATTTAATTGTAAGAAATATTATTATAGAGAATAAGAGCTCAAAAAGCTTTGAGGTCAAACAAACTAAGCTTCTAGTCCTAATCTAAACACTCTCCAGATATATGGATTTATATGAGATGCTTTGTTTACTTGTGTTTCTATTAAGCATTTTGAAAAGGGAATATAATACTACCTAGGTTGTGGAAATTCAATGAGATAATGCCAATGAAATACATAATTCAGTGTTCTGTTTGGCACTTAATTGATATCCAAGAAAAATGTTACTTCTCTTTCCTAAAATTATCTTAATTAACCGTGAACAATGGCAGGATTTGATCTGGAGATATAACAGGGCTGGTTCAGTTAAGAATGCAAGCAGTAAAAGCAGAGGTAAAGATCTGTCACTCTAAAAAAAAAACACTAAAATAAATATTTGGAGTGGAGATTCAGGAATATCATACCCTAAGGAGCATGATTCAAAGTCAAATATTTGAAAGTCATGTGGCAGCCAAGGGAGAGACTTACCAGGTAGATAAAAGATGATTGTGCATAAAAGACATCTCAGACTTGGTAAAAATTAAAAAGTTCAAATAAATGATAGATATGAGGCAGAAAAATGTTAGATTTACACATTTAGTGAATCCTTTAAGAAGAAGAGCAATTGGTACTGTTCTATAAAATCTTTACAGGACAATATGTGAGTTGCTTACATAGTGTGAAAGCTATACAAACCCAGGTCTTCTAAGTTTAGTAGTCTTTTCCATAACTACATAGGATTGAGCTGTCCCTAGGGAGTTTAAACAAACTATAAATAAATAATTTAAATAGACATATTGAAATATTTATATTTATGTAATTTTAGTTATGTATATGTTTGTGTATATCACTTTATATTATATGTATGTAATTTTAATCACACAAATATGAATAGTTCATATTTATATATACATACAGTGGTTGATGTTACTTTTAAAGTATTTAAAGTTCAAGATGGGCTTGAGAGAGAGTACAGAGACAGAGTTGACATGTTTGGTAGAGGAGCCAAAGGCAGGTTTTCAGCATCTTTTCAGGATAAACTGAAAACTACTTCAAGATCCGTGAAAGAGAAAATTCCTGCCTGTCTTTGGTTGCTTCACTCTGGGAGATAGATCAGGATCTCTGCTGCTGATGTGAAGCAGAGAAGGACTAGGCAGTACTGTGGTGAGAGCAGAGAACAAGTCACCTGAATTTACTATTTCTCTCAGAAGCTAGCCTACATAGCCAGCATTGAAAAGTCATATGGATTTCAATCAGTGTCCCACTCCCCATAGTCACCTAATTAGTTCTACACATCAATGAAATCCTCAACTCACTTCTGATGGCTTGGTCTATATCCTGCTGTGGTTTCTCAGCAGTCCATCAAATTAAAGTGTCAGCATGTTCTTTGGAGGATGGTAGACAATGAACTCAGCCAAATCTGAAGACAAATAAAGTATCTGAACACTCCAAAATGAAACAGTGCTATGACACTGAGGAGATTCTTAGACACTAAAACATCCTAAGAATCACTGTACTGGAGTATAACTAAAATTCCCTCAACCTGGAATTCTACATTTGTGGCAATAAGAGAGAAACTATGTGTGAGACAGAGTAGAGTTGTCATTCATTATAAAAACCTCAAATGCATAGAAATGGTGTTGGGAGCAGTTTCTCATGCCTGTAATCCCAGCACTTTGGGAGGCCTAGGTGGGAGTATTGCTTGAACCCAGGAGTTTGAGACCAGCCTGGGCAACAATTGTGAGCCCGTGTCTCTACAAAAAGTTAGCTGGGCAAGCTGTGCTTGTGGTGCCAGCTACTTAGGAGGCTGAGGTAGGAGGATTACTTGAACCCAGGAATTTGAGGCTCCAATAACTGTTTGCACCACTATATCGAGCTTGGGAGCCTGGGTGACAGAGCAAGCGAGTGTCAAAAACAAACAAACAAACAAAAAATGCATAGGGATGTACCACTCAGAAGTATCCTCAGCTTCCAAACTTTTGATTCAACATTCATGAGCATTACTTTTGGCCACAATTAGATTTTAAGTTTATTAGGCATTGCATAAAATACTATTTTTATTTACCTTGTGTTTATTTCAAAAGATATGTGCTAGTCTTTTACTGTTGGATTAAAAAACTGTTCTTTTTGGTATAATTTAACATTATTTACAACTAACACACGTATAAGACATTGTATAAAATACTGTATAAAACTAAGTTAAGGCTGAGCATGGCTCACGCCTGTAATCCCAGCACTTTGGGAGGCCAAGGCAGGTAGATCATGAGGTCAAGAAATCAAGACCATCCTGGCCAACATGATGAAACCCTGTCTCTACTAAAAGTACGAAAATTAGTTGGGTGTGGTGGCGTGCGCCTGTAGTCCCAGCTACTCGGGAGGCTGAGGCAGGAGAATCGCTTGAACCCGGGAGCTGAGATCACGCCACTGCACTCCAGCCTGGCGACAGATTGCCTCCCCCAACCAAAAAAAAAAACTAAGTTAGGTTCCCCATATTTACTCATATGCTACTCTGTGTGGTACAATTTACTTCAGTTGTAATTGACTTCAATTTTTTAAACAGCTGTCTTCATTACTAGACTTTAATAACCTTGAGGGTAGAAACCATAGCTATCTTAGTCATTTTGTGTCACTGGAAATTGGTAGATAATAATTACTTGAGTAAATGAAAGAAAGAAAATCATCATTTATGGAGGACTTCCATTTCCAGAAATGTAGACTAGACATTCTTTGCTCCATTCTCATTTTTAAATACAGATACAAGCCCTTCACAAAAAAATTAAAAAATAGGACACATGAAAATTCTATAAAAAATAGAATTTTTTATAGAGGTGGAAATTAAAACAGAGACCAGGTAGGGATACTGAAGGAATGACATACGGGTGAGCTCCTTGGGTTTTATTTTTGCTTTAGAGAACCCAGAAACAAAAACAGGTAACGCTACCCACTTCTCTCTCCTTGTGGATCATAATCAGAGGAGGCCTAGTGGAGGGTTAGGGCTTTCGCTGGCACCCGCAGTCATGAGGCATACCCTAGTCATGTTTATGTAGGCCTGGGGTGCACTCATGTGGGTCCCTGCATATTTCATCAAGGGTAGTGCCAGTAGGGGTCTTATGCAGAGTATGAATTCCCACTCAAGCCTAGCCGAAATAAGTAGCCCTCCCCTTGTGTTTCACTAGAAGCTGTGAGAATAACTTGAAATTCCATCTCCACCTGCCAGTATGTAGCTGGTGCTCCACTTTCTCACAGAACTGTGTCAGAGGAACCTTGTTAAACACAAATTCACGCAAGATTCAGAGTCTTATAACACAGTATTAAAATGTCCAGGTTTGAATTGAAAAATCACCTGTCATAGAAAAAGCCAAAAAGATTTCAGAACAGGAAAAGACAATCAATAGATGCCAGCACTGAGATGACAAAGACGTTAAAATTATCTGATGAGGGGCTGGGCATGGTGGCTCACGCCTGTGATCCCAGCACTTTGGGAGGCCGAGGCGGGCAGATCAAGAGGTCAAGAGATCGAGACCATCCTGGCCAAATGGTGAAACTCCATCTCTACCAAAAATACAAAAATTAGCCAGGCGTGGTGGCACGCGCCTGTAATCCCAGCTACTCGGGAGGCTGAGGTGGAAGAATAGCTTGAACCCAGGAGGCAGAGGTTGCAGTGAGCTGAGATTGCACCACTGCACTCCAGCTTGGCGACAGAACAGGACTCCGTCTCAAAAAAAAAAAAAAAAAATATTATCTGACCGTGAGTTTTAAAACAGTTGTCAAAAAATGTTTCAGTCAGCAATTACAGACATTTGTAAAACAAATGAAAAATAGAAAGCATCAGCAAAGAAAGAGAAGCTAGAAGGAAGAATCAAATACAATTTTAGAACTTGAAAATATAATAACCAAAAAGACACACACACACACACAAAATCAGTGGGTGGGTTAGACGCAAAATGGAGACAAGCAAAGATTAAATCAGTGAATTTGAAGATGGAGTAGTGGAAATTACCTATTCTGAACAACAGAAAGAAGACAGACTGAAAACAAACCAAAACAAAAAACCAAAATGAACAGAGTCTGAGACACATGTGGAATTATATGAAAATATTTAACATCTGGGTCATCTGAATCCTAGGAGGAGAGGAGAAAGAAGGTGTGCTGAAAGGATATTTGAAAAAAAAAAAAACTGTCTAGGTAGTTCCAAAATTTGGAAACAATACAATTTACAGATTCATAAAACTAAAATTTAATGACAAATTAAAACAGGGCAATCCCTAAGTACTACACACTAAACAGTACATTTCTAAATAATCCATAGATCAACAAAGAAGTTTAAAGGGAAATAAAAATATACATTGAACTGAATGAAATAGAAAAAAAAATACAGCCAGACACTGTGGGTCATGCCTGTAATGCTAGCACTTTGGCAGGCTGAGGGGGAAGATCACTTGCATACAGAGTTTGAGACCAGCCTGAGCAATCTAGTGAGACCCCGATCTCCACAAAAAACATAAACTAGCCAGATGTGGTGGTGCATGCCTATAGTCCCAGGTACTTGGACGGCTGAGGTGGAGCCTCAGGAGCTCGAGGTTGCAGTGAGTGTGATTGCATCATTACACTCAGCCTAGGCAACAGAGTTAGACTGTCTCAACCCACACCCCATATATATATATGAAACATATATATATATATATATATATTATATAATATACACACATATGTGTGTGTGTGTGCATATGTGTGTGTGTGTAAAATGGGATTGTGAGATAGAGTTAAATAAGTGCTGATAGGAATGTTTAGAGCAATAAAGGCATACTTTAGAAAAAAATTAAAAAAGTTTAAATCAATAATCTAGGATCTCACCTCAAAAAGTGAGAGAAAAGAGAGCAAAATAAACCCAAAGAATGGAGAAGAAAAAACTACTAAAAAAGAGCAGAAATTAATAAAATTAAAATTAGAAAAAAATAGAAAATTAAGAAACAAAACTTTGTTCTATGGAAATAGTAATAAAACTGACTAACCTCTAGCAAGAGAAAGATAAAAGTAGACACAAATTAACACTATCAGAAATAAAGCAGGGGATATAACTATAGCCCTGCAGACATCAAAGTGTTAATAAGGAAATATTATGGACAACTTTACATGTAAAAAATTGACAATTCCTTGAAAAGTACAAACTATCACAACTCATCAATTATGTACTATTAGCCTTTAATTATTAAAGTAATTGAATCTACAGCTAAAAGAAAACTAAAAAAGTCTAGTGGCCCAGATACTTTTAATCTTGAATTCCAGCAAATGTTTAAAGAAGAATGACAGTAATTATACACAATCTCCTTCAGAAAATAGATGAGAGTGCACTTCAATTTATTTTATGAAGCTAATAACACTCTGTGCTATGCATAAACAACAAGGAAAAATAATAAAAAATAAAACTACTGACCAATATAAATAGGAGAGTACCTGGATGTATTCATGACTACATAAACAAACTCCCTAACAAAATTTTAGTAAACAGAATTCATTAATACATAAAAAATATACACCATAACCAAGTAGATTTATTCCACAGATTTATGGCTGGTTCAACATTTTAAAAATCAATGTAATATACCATATTAACAGTTTAAAGAAAAAAATCTCATGTTCACATGAATTTATGCTGAAAAAATATTTGACAAGCTTTAACACTCATAAGGAAAAACTCTTAGGAAAAAAAGGGAAAAGTGAATTGTATTAATCCTTTTTCATGCTGCTAATAAAGACATACCGGAGACTAGGTAAATTACAAAGAAATAGGTTAACTGGGCTTACAGTTCCACGTGGCTGGGGAGGCCTCACAATCACAGCAGAAGTCAAGGAGGAGCAAGTCACATCTTTTGCGGATGGCAGCAGGCAAAAAGAGCTCCTGCAGGGCGTCTCTATTTTTAAAACCATCATATCTCTTGAGACCCATTTATTATCACGAGAACAACACAGGGAAGACCCTCCGCCACGATTCAGTCGTCTCCCACTGGGTCTCACTCACAACACATGGGATTATGGGAGCTACAAGATGAGATTTGGGTGGGGACACAGAGTTAAACCTTATCAGGAGTAGAGAGGAACTTCCTCAACTTGATTTAAAAAACAACACAAAATTCTTACAATGAATGTGATTCTTAATGGTGACAGACCAAATGCTTTCCCAGTAAAATCAGAGTCAAGGCAAGGACGTCCACTCTCAACCCTCTTATTTCACATAGTACTGGAAACTCTAGTAAACACAATAAAGTGAGAGAAAGAAATAAAAGGAATGCAATGTTAATCAGAATGAAAGATATAAATTTACCTTTATTTGCAGATGACATGATCATCACACATGGAAAAATTCTACAAAGTCTACCAAAAAAGGCTCCTAGAACATGTAAATAAGGGTAGCAAGTTGATAAAACACAAAATAAACATAAAAATCAATTGTGTGTGTGTGTGTGTATATATATATACATACATATATATATACACACAGAATACACACATATATATATATAGCAATTAGCACATAGAAACAAAAATGTAAAATGTAATACCATTTAAAATCATTTTTAAAATTAAATACCTAGCCTTAAATATAATGAAACATTTGCAGGTCCTGTATGCTTCAAACTATAAAACACTGATTAAAAAATCAAAGATATGTGAAAAATGAAGAGACATGCATATTATGTATGGATTGTGAGACTCACATAGTAAAGATGTGAATTTTATCCAATGTGGTATACATGTCTAGTGCAATTCTTATCAAATTCATGGCATGGTATTTTGTAGATATAGACAGGATTATTCTACAACTTACATTGAAAGGCTAAGGAACTAGAATAGTTAAACAAGTTTGAAAAAGATAAAGAAAGTGGGAAGAATTGCTTTACCCACTTTCAAGACCTACTTTATATAACTACCATAACCAGGTCTATATGCTATTGGCAGAGAGTTGGGCTCACAGGTCAATGGAACACAATAGAGAACCCCGGATATAGGTCCAAACATACATATCCTATTGACTTGTGCAAAAGGAACAAGATCAATTTAACAGAGGGAAAATTGCCTTTTCAAAAACTGTTGCTAGAACAGATGAATTTCTTTAGGCCAAAACAAAACAAAACAAAGAAATAAAAAAATACCTGATCAAAGTCTTATACTTTATTTAAAAATTAAGTCAAAGTGAAATAGAGAATGCTAGTTTCCAGCTTTATCACAAGTTTAAAATGAAAATTTATAAAATTCTAAGGAAATAATATGGTGAAATCTTTCTGGATCTAGGGCTAAGCAAAATTTAATGACAAAGAAAATTTATAAAAGGAAAGAAGGATAAATTGGACTTCATCAGAATTAAAGACATTTGCACTGCAAAAGAGTTGTTAAGTGAATGAAAAAAACATGATACAGATTGGAGAAAGTATTTGGAAGCCATAGATCTAATGTAAGACTAGTATCTAGAATATGTAAGAACTCTCACTCAAAACTCTCGGTAAAAAAAAAACAAAACAAAAAACAACAACAAAAAAACTGAATTAGCATATATGCAAAAGTCATGAAGGGACATTACATTGAAGAGGATATATAAATGGTAAATAAGCACATGAAAATATTTTATTCATTATGAGCCCCTAAGGAAATGCAAAATAAAACTTTAGTGAGGTAATACAGCATTCATATCAGAATGGGTAAAATAAAAAACAAAATAGTGACAATACCAAATGCTGGACAGTATGTAGATAAAACTGAATCATTCGTACCCTGTGGGTGGGAAGGTAAATTGGCACAGCCATATTGAAAACAAATGGATACTTCCTTAAAAACCTAAATCTGCAATTATTATATTACCCCACAATTGCACTCCTAGTCATTTATCCCAGAAAAATAACTTATCTTTCTGCAAAAAAACTGTACATGAACGTCTATAGCTGCTTTAATTGTAGTAGCCATAAACTGAAAACAACCAGATATTCTTCAATAGGTGAAGGGTTAAACAAACTGGGGCACATCTATACCATGGAATTGGTACTCACTAATACAAAGAAATGAGCAGTTGATACTCAATATAACTTGCATGACTCTCCCAAGCTCAGAAAGAAAACTCAATCCCCAAAAGGTTACAGAGTGTATAATTCTATTTGTGTAACATTCTTTAAATGAAAGAAGAAGAGGTTAGTGGCTGTCAGGTGTTAAGAAGGGGTTGGACATACAAAAGTGTAACCTTTTATCATGGTTATAAAAGACAATAGGATGGATACATGTAGTCATGGGAATTTTCTAACTCATGACTGTATTGATGCCAACATCTGGTTTTGATATTGCACTATAGGCTTGAAAGATGTTACCACAGAGAAAAACTGGGTAAAATATACCTAGTGTCTCTCCATAACTTCTTAACATCATGTGATACATTTTCTACAATTTTCTCAGAATAAGAATTATAGTTAAAACAGAATAAGAATTGTAATTATAGAATTATAATTAAAATTATAATTATAAATAAAACTATGTACTTAACACATAGTAGGTGCTCAAAATGCATTGAATTGATAAACGTGCCTTGTTGAAGATTCAACGTGCCTTGTTGAAGATTCTGTGCTTCTGCTCAGGATGTAATAGAAGGAAGATGATATTTCTGTTCCTCTCACGCAAGTTTGTAAGCCTTTCCAGCTTTTTTCCCAATTACTTGGCATTTCTTTGTCATATATTAGCACATGTAAATGTTTTTCTGTGCATTCCAGTATTTGTCATCTATGAGAATACTTATTAAACAGAAATACTGGAAAATTACTCATGGTTACATTTTCAGACCTAACATGTGGACACAGAAAACGACTTTCTGAAAGGGCTTATAAGTGAAAAGGAAATACCATGTCAGTATACACTCAGGATTTAACACCGTGTTCTGCATACAGTAAAGATTAGATACATATTTTTGGAATGGATTTACTAAAGAATAACATATTGTGCATTTTCCATAAATGATAAGTAGGAGAAAAGAGAGATCACAGCCATTGCTAGAATAATAATAGCTCAGATCTTAAAAATATACTAGATTATCATTACCTAAGCTGGATAACACACCTGTATTTTTCTCATCATCTTCGTTTGATGGACTTTGAACTACCAGCATTAGCATTTTATCTCTCTCTACTCTGCTCAGAAGTTAAGACTGATATTCACCTATTTATGTACAACTACCCATGATCCCAAGGTTCTAGGAAAATGAAAAGTAACTTTTCATTACAAAAATATTCAAGGTCTCTATCTGAAAGATCTCCTAAAATAATAAATCTCTACCTTCTTCCTGATAAAGACGTTAGACAATCTGTACCAGCAATGACCCGCTGAGTCACAGGTGAGTGTTTTGACCCTTAGCATTGCCAAGGATAAACAGGGTTTTTAAAATCACATTTCCAGGTGCTTCATGGAGTGTGTTAAATTATTATGTAGGTCTCACTAACTAGAAGCTTCAAACTACTGAGCAATTGAATAGCTCCCATTTATCACCATGTTTCCACACAGGGCACTTACCCCTGCATCCGCTGGTGAACCTGGAGGAATTGCTCGCAATTTTTTACTGGTTCACAGATTACAGGGCCTGCACTGTACAATCCAATAGAGTCTCTGTTTGAATGAAGTATGATCTTTTCTCCTCTGTGAACTATTGAGGAGGAACACATCACCTAATGGAAAATTGTAGTAATATCCTTAAAGGAAAGATGTACCAACTTCCTAGAGGGTTATTTAAGTAGGATTAGACAGATGGCAAAGAATTCTTTTGTTTTTTCATAGTTCTCTTTTATAGATTTTGTGGAATTATGGGAAACATTTAATAATAAAATCAGCTTAGTGTTTGCAAATATGTATGCATCCATGATTTGAATTTTTGCTTTATAATGTAGAATAGTATAGTTCCAAGTCATCAAAATATTTATCTTGTGATTTAATTTCCATCTGATGAATGTTCATGTTTAAGTTAACCTAGTGAGAATCAAACTGTACTTTTCAGGAGAAAGAATATCCACAATCAAAGACTAATGCAAAAATTGGATGGACGCTTAGACGTCATCCACTTAACACTTTAATTTTGCAAAGAACCAAATATTTTCCCTCTAGTGAAGTGGCTCCTCTCTAATCAAACCTCAAATGAGTATGACACAAGTCCTTTTGGTCTGAGCACCAAAGCCCAATCCAGATTTTGTTCTACTTCAATGCTATACATCCTTCCTCCTGAGAATGCTTCTTTGGGTTCTGCTGTTTGTCCATTGGCTATTTCAACCTTCTTGTTTCTGGTTTTCCTATTTCATCTGCTTACTCAAGTATAGCCTGCTGAACAAAAAACTTCCCAAATTCTCCTTCTTTATTTACTGAAATATATTCCCTCTTTCTTTCAAATATGTATATTTCTTATACATTTCAAAACTTGAATCTGGATTTTAAACTCCATCAGCATTTCTTCATTTATTAATGCATTTGGCATTTATAACATCTCTGTGTTTCTAGTGCTATAGATTATAGCAACTATGTAAGATATATTTTTTCTCCCTTCAGAAAGGCTTAATAAAACATAATGCATATAGTAAAGCGATTCAAATAGTCATTCAAAAAAAAATGCTTTAAAACAATGATTGGCAAACTATCCCCCTTGTCAAATTTGGTCCCTCAGTTGATTTTGTAAATAAAGTTTTAACAGAACATGGTTTTGTCCATTTCTTTATATGTAACCTAAGGCTACTTTTATGTTAGAGTAGAAGAGTTGAGTGGTTGCAACAGATACCATATGGTCTTCAAGCCTAAAATATTTATTATATGAGGTTTTATATAAAAAGTTTGCTGAACCCTGCTTTAGAAGAATATTTAATGCCATTTTTTAATCCACATTTTATGCATATAATATGTACAACATAAAAATTTTAGGATAAAATGTATATTACAAAATGATCTTCTTTTGTAATTTACATGTATAAAATGTATATAATGAGATATACATCAAAACATTAATAGTTTGGATATTTAGTGGAAATACAGACAATATTTTTGTTCATTTTCCTTATATGTTGTTTCTGGGAATTTTTGTTTTGTTTTTCTTATGTGTTAAATTTTTAAAGAAAATTTTGGATTCAAGTAACAAAACTCTAATGAATAGCATTTTAAAACGTGGGAACACATTGTTTATTTAACAAGAAGTTTGGAGCTCAAGATTCATTCATAATTTTTAAATGTCCTCAGGTGCTGAAATGGACTCCATATTTTCATCGTAATCTAATTTTAGGTCAGAGCATCTATTCGGTAAAATGGGAATAAAAAGCCAAAACAACAACATACAAACCTTAGAACATTTTTGAAGAAAATATACATGCAGGATTCCAAAATAACTACAATTATGTTAATAATATGGGTTCTAGAGCCGAAACAATTCATCAAATTCATTTTCCTTCTCTTATGTTTGCTGTATGCTGTTAAGGAATTCATCTGTAAGTCTCCCTGTGTCTCAGTCATCACATCTATGAAACAACACCATATAGAATTGCTTGAAGTCTTGAACATGTTGATGACAGTAAAGTACTTATAGTAGTGCTCAAAATAAATGGCTACTCAATAAATGTTAGGCATTTTAAGTATTAGCATTAATAATGTGAAAAAAATAAATGACCCAGCTACCTCGAAGTCTGACCTTGAAGATACGTATAATGGGAAACTATGAATGAAAGTTCCATCCACATAGAAGCCCAGCTGAATTTTGGACTAGCATAGGGCCTGTCACCCCTTTGTTTTGACCAATTTCTCTCATTTGAAGTGTCTGTGTCTGTATTTACCCAGTGCCTGTACCTCCATTGTATCTAGGAAGGAAATAACTTGCTTTTGATTTTACTGGCTCATAAGTGGAAGGGACTTGTCTTCAATGAGACTTTGGACTGTAGACTTTTGAGCTGATGCTGAAATGAGTTGACTTTAGGGGACTGTTGGGAAGGCATTATTAGTTTGGAAATGTGAAAATATGAGATTTGGGAGGGGCCAAGGTGGAATGACATGATTTGACTCTGTGTCCCCACTCAAATCTCATCTTTTAGCTCCCATAATTCCTACATGTTGTGGAAGGGACCTGGTGGGAGATGACTGAAACATGGGGGTGGGCCTTTCCCGTGCTGTTCTGGTGATGGTAAGTCTCATGAGAGTTAATGATTTTAAAAAGGGGAAGTTCCCAGCACAAGCTCTCTTCTCTTGTCTACCACCATGTTATACATGCCTTTTACCTTCTGCCAGGATTGTGAGGCCTCACTAGCCATGTGAAACTGTATGCCCATTAAGCCTCTTTCTTTTATAAATTGCCTAGTCTCAGGTATGCCTTTATCAGCAATGTGAAAATGGACTGATACACACAGTCTTTTAAACAACCAAGTCTTGCATGCACTACCAGAATGAGAACACATTCATCATCAAAGGGATGGTGCTAAGCCATTTACGAAGGATCTGCCCCTATGATCCAATTACCCTCCCCCCATAGGCTACATCCAACATTTGGAATTACATTACAACATAAGATTTAGAGGAGACAAACTTCCAAACCATATCATAAAGTCTCCCCTCTGTGCGTGTCTGTGTGCTCATTCCTCTTTTGTAAGAATATCAACCATATAGGATTTGGGCCCACTGTAATGATTTTATTTTAACATAACACCTCTTTAAAGTACCAATCCCAGATACAATTACACTATTAAGTACTGGGAGTTAGAACTACAACATTATGAGACTTCAACTCATAATACTCTCTATTGTTCCTTCTCATAGTGTGCTATACTTTTCATTCTATGTATAGTATAGTAACAAAAAATTTGTATTTGTGTTTATTTCTTAAATGTTTTCTCTTACATTAACAGCTCTTTTCTTTTCTTTTTTTAAAATATTCCTCTGGCCATACAACAATGCCTAACACCTAGTAGGAGAACAAGAAATAGTTGTTAAATAAGTGAATATACTTCTCTGAAACTTATTCTCCTTTTCCTGATCAATATATGCCATCATTTGGTGAAAATACAGAAACTTATTTATCATAGACTACATAATATATTTTAAAAGTGTATTTGTTAGAAATAGCCAACATATTCAGGAAGTTATGGATCATTTATTTTTCATTTTGCCTAGTATTAAGTTAGTTAGGCAATGTGAAATTGCAATTTTTGTAGATACAAAAAAAAATGGTCAATATAGGTAATTTCATATTTCCCAGCCTATTTGAATGAGCTGCTTTTGCTTAAGTTTTGTGTCATTTTGAAAAAAAATCTGTTTGATATGAAAAACATTTTGTTCAATTTTCAGCCATAACATCCTTGCCTAGGTTACTGCTTTGTACTCCCCCTAAACAATGTCACATGCTAAACTTTGTCTTTCTTGGATAATTAGTCTCCAGAGCTCAGGTCTCTTGAGAAGGCCTTAGGTTGGAGGATTTATCTACTAACAACCCCCTACAGTAACTCAAACTCAATTACTCATCCTTTATTCCTGGAGGCTGTGTTCCAAGATCTTTGAGAACCCAAAAGCATCATTTTCTCTTATTAAATGAGTTCCCATGGACCAGGTATGGTGGTTCATGCCTGTAATCCCAGCACTTTGGGAAGCCAAGGCAGGAAGATTGCAAGGTCAGGAGTTTGAGACCAACCTGACCAACATAGTGAAACCCTGTCTCTACTAAAAATACAAAAATTAGCCAGGCATGGTGATGCGCACCTGTAATCTCAGCTACTCAGGAGGCTGAGGCCGGAGAATCACTTGAACCTGGGAGGCAGAGGTTGCGTTGATCCAAGATTACACCACTGCACTCCAGCCTGGGCAACAGAGTGAGACTCCGCCACAAAAAAAAAAAAAAATAGTTCCTATGAATGAACACGTGCATTAAACTCTCACTCTTCAGAATAAATCCTTCCTATGTATATCCTAAATTGCCTTACACCTCCCAAGAGGTTAGGTTACTCTTCATTTGCCATTAAAAAACATTATTGCCTCTCTCCCTTCCTTCATCTCTCATCCTTCTCCCTTCCTTACTCCTTCCTTTTCCTTCTTTCCTCCCTTCCTGCCTTCCTTCCTTCCTTCCTTTCTTCCTTCCTCCTTTCCTTTCCTCTTTAAAATATCATCCTGTGATGTGTTCTAGAGATATAGTGTTGGTTTTAAAGGAATTGCAATGGGTTAACACTAACATATAAATAAACAGTTACACTGTATAGTGCAAATGTCCTAATAGAGCTCTTCACAGGGAGGCATACATGGTAGCATGACAATGGGGTCTTGAGCCAACCTCCTAGATGGGGCTGGATGGTTAGGAATCCTCCTTGTGTTCGTAATCACCAACCTGAATGCCGATTTTTAACCTCATTCACACACAGTATTTTCGCCCATAGCAAGGTCTTTCCCAGGTTATTCTTTATGTTGAGAATACTGGAGAGATCCAAGATGGCCGATTAGCAACAGCTCAGGAATGTAGCTCCCAGTGAAAGCGCAGAGAACGAGTGGACACCGCACTTTCCGACGAATTTTTGTTGCCCACAGACCGGGAGATTCCTGGCAGAGGAGCCACACAGGTCACCAGCGCGACTTTTCGGCTGTTTTGCCGGTGCCCAGCGCGGCGCTTCCCGGTGCGGAGTGTACGGGACGGACGGGTTCGGCTGGTCCCATCCCCACAAGGAAAACAGCAATTGGAAGCGCTGCAGACTGAGAGTCTCACAGCAAGCACAGCGAACCCGGGAAGGTCCGGCTCTGTGGAGAAGGGGCGTCCGCCAAAGGAAAACTAACAAACAGAACAACTTCATCACCGGGCGGAGAGAGATCCAAGATGGCCGCGTAGCATCAGCTCAGGATTGTAGCTCCCAGTGAAAGTGCAGAGAGCGAGTGGATGCCGCAATTGCAGACGAATTTTTGATGCCCATAGACTGGGAGATTCCCGGCGAAGGAGCCACACGGGTCGCCAGCGCGACTCTT
>CAUYQU010023027.1:0-41576 GCA_963574635.1 Cheracebus regulus
GTCAATATTAGACAGATCAACGAGATAGAAAATCAACAAGGCTATCCAGGACTTGAACTCAGACCTGGAATAACTAGACTTAACAAATATTTACAGAACTCTCCTCCCCAAATCCACAAAACATACATTTTTCTCAGTATCACATTATACGTATTTTAAAAGTGACCACATAATTGGAAGTAAATCACTCCCCAGCAATTGCATAGCATTTCACAGGTTTAAATAAAATATTGGTTGGTTGCTTATTTGTTATTTTCATCCCCTATTCCTTCCTGTCTCCATTGTTAAGCACAATTATTGGCATAAAAGAGGTTTTTAATACCCATTTTTAGATTGCATTCTAGCCTGGGCAATAAAACAAGAATCCCAATCTCTCTCCCTCTTTCTCATCCTCTTTCTTTCTCTCTTTCATTCTGTTTTTTCTTTCTTTTGCTGTTTCCTTTTTTCTTTCTCCTTTTCTCTCTTTTTCTAAAAATAAAAATAAATAAAACAAATATACATTGTCATGTATATGTATAATATTTGTACATGTGAAAGTTCCTGTGGGTTATATATCTGAAATCAAGATTACAAGTGTTTTATGATTTTTATAATTAATTTTACTGTCAATTTTAAGTAAACAATATTAGTTTTTGCTCGATTAATCTATTCAGTAAAAATTACATAATTATAATACCACTTAAAACCTGAGAATATTTTCAAGGTAATTGTGCCAAACTTACGTAAATGTGTTGAAAAGTTCTTTTATATGTTTGTAGAGATGACATGGTATGTTAAACTCATCAGTTTGCCAAAGTATCAAGTTATAAGCAGTATCCATATATGATTTTTTGCTTGCCTGAACTCCAATATGTATATTGGGAGTACTTTTTAAGCATTCATAGGTTAAATGGCCTGTTTTGGAAAATGTTATTAAAAAAAGAATTCAGATGAATGCTTAGAATAAAGGTTAAAGACAAATGAGCTTTCATATTAATCATCAGTGTGACAATCCTAAAGGGAAGCATGATTTTCAAATATATCTCCTTGTAAGCAGAATAATTTGTAAATGCACAATGCATATTGGATATGGGATTTGAGTAGTAATATATTTCTCTAAAATGTAATTTATTGTACTTTCACATCCACTCCACTAAATATGCAGACTTTAAGATGCAATGGCCAGAAGACAAGAAAGTGTCACGAGAAGGATGTGGACATGGACTCCGGGAGTGCTGATGATGATTGTGGTCTTCTGGGGTGATCAGGGGAATGGACAAGGCCAAGGTGAGTGCAAGGATGTTCTAATCCTTTGAGAGTTGGATGTGAATTTCACTTTATGGTGAAATTATGTGAGTCTTTGATTTGATATTTAAACAATTTGTTGTAATCTTTCCCTGGGTTTTTGTTACAGGGCGTCATAATGCCTCTGCACCAGTTAAATTGAACTAGAATTAGGTGTGAGTCCGTGTATCAATTGGCTTTTCTCTGTTGTAATTGATGCTATATATATGATGAAGCTGTGTGTGTGGGGCGGGGCGGGGAGGGGTGTGAGTTTTTATGTGTGGTATTTTACAAGAACATATAGCATATAAAGTTTTTGTGATTTTGAAGAAAAGTTTTCGGATGTTTCTTTAGTGATTTTTATGTTTTACATTTTTAAATTTCAAGAACCTATTCTTAAAGGATGTGATGTTCCTTAGAAATTAAGTGAAAAATTGATGTTTCTCATTCTCCTGCCAAGTGTATTTAGGGGCAATTAATGATAGAGTGGAGCTGCAAGGTTGTGGTATCCTGAAATGTCTCTTGGAGAGTAGAAAAGGGCCATAGATTTTGTAATAAGGCTTTCAATGCTGATTTGATGAATAGCTGTACGGAGTGGTTTATACCAAATCTAGTATCAGTGATTGTATTTTGTGATAAGTATCGTATTATTTTTGGAGATGTGTTGCCTGCTCAGATACAAAATGCAATTTTATATTTTATGTGATTAAAAAGGCCTGACACCCCTGAGATTTTCTTTTCCTTTTGGGGTGGGTATATTTGACATTGTTTCTGCTTATCAAGGTTTGGAATGAAATCTGTGAGATGAAGTTGAAAGTGTGTAGTGGTATTATATAATTGAGATGAAGTTGAGCCTTGCTAGTTCTTCACTTTTGAAATATAAAGTTTAACTCTTTTAAAATGATTCTTCATAAGGAACAGTTTTCTTCTATGTGTAATATTGTTCAATTAATTTTTGAAATGAAATAGATGTTTTTCAAAACCACAAATGCATGTGTGCCTTTGTATATGAATAGGTATATATACACATGTAAGCAGCTAATACATTTTGTTAATTAAGATCAGCTTTGATTTTAATTTTTCTTTCATGCCATTCAGAATTTATATTAGCATCTAATAAAAGTATCATTTTTTTGGTGATAAAACTAATGTAAAAATATTTAATTCACATAGTTTTTTCACCAAAAATCTAAAACAAGAATATGTAGACAGTACCTATGTTGAATTTCTGTGGGTAAAAGAGTTGTTTAATTCTCTGGCAATGTGTAGGATTACTAAAATGCAGCATGACAACTGTTTGTAATAGTGATCCAACATGACATGTAGCATTACACAGATTGCTAAAACCTTCCTCTGATCATCATTTCCAGTAATTGTGGCTTGTTTTATATGAGTAATAAGTTATTAGATATTTAAAATACTTGAGAAAAGTAGGTGTCTTCTCTATTATTTACCTAAACCCTTTTATTTACTCAATATTGATTGCTCAAATATTCTATCCTTCATTAGGGACTATCATTTATTTAAAAATGCCTGAAATCAATTCCAAGCCTACCTATAGTGAAGTGGTAAATGCAAGTTAAGTAATATACTTACTTTTTAAAAGGATAAATTAAAATAGACAATGATTCAAAGAACAAACCAACTTAATAGAAAACATGATGGAATGCTTTGATATTATGATTCAGGGAATTTTGCTTCCTTTGTGGTAGCTAGATTGAGTGAAGCAGATTGCTTAGGTATAATGAGCAAATCTTATAATTGCAAATATAACCCAAGTTGCATATTTGTCATTTAGATCAATAAGCCTCATTAATTATTAAATACTACCTTTTAACTTTTATTCCATTAAGCAGAATTTAAAAATAAAGTTTTAAAAATAAAGTTTGTATTATTATCTTCTTAAATAAAAATCTCATAGCTCCTTATTATTGTCAAGAAAAGAACACATTAAAATTCATAAATAAGGTTTTCTCAATATTAGTTTAAAATATTGCATTAAATGTTGATTATTGGGGCCCATAATGTCCAAGATTATGATTAAGTATCAATGAAGTATGACTCATGCAGCAAATGTGCATGCAAATGTTATAAGATTATTTTCACATTATTTCACATAATTTCCTAAGCATAATAGTATAAGCAAATTATATTTTTTACACAAGCTCTTCATATTTATGAGTAGGCTATGTTCTAAATGTTTAAGTCATTGGGAACCCCCAATGTTCCTTCCTAGAGAAACCATGTTAGAAATGGTAGTTAAGTTATAAAAATGGAAGATAAAAATCAATTTAAGGAAGAACGTAGATTAATATCACAGTATTATCTGAACTGCATGCAACCACTTCTTATAACAAATGATATAAGAAATGTAGTCTAAAGTCTGAATTCTAAATAAGAATGTAGGGCCCTGATCCCTCTAAATCAAAATAAGAGAAAAGGGTTGGATGGTGGGTTAGAAGTAGGTCGACATTGCTTGTCAATTTTTCATATCTGTCAAGAAAAGCATCTGTTTGAGGAAATCCATTTTCCTGCTTCTGAGTTATAGGATAATAAGTGCTTATCCTGAATGAATGTAGCATTCCCCGACTTGAACTCTGTATTTATGCTGCTTAGGTGGTTTGTGCATGAGAAAGTGCCTAATATGTGAAAAAGAAGTCAATCTTTAAAAAAGAAATATATATACATATATATATTCCTTTTAAAATACATACATTATATATATATATATATATATATATATATATATATATATACATACTGTATTTTGAGCTGTATTTTGCCTTTTTGGTAAATATTACAATGTACACAGTTTCAAACAACTAAATTCAACATGGACTTTGGGAGAAACTAGTTAAAACTGAACTGATTAACAATAAACTTAGGTGTACTTAATAGCACAGCAGGCAAAATCATGGAAGTGTTTCCTGAGAGAGGGACTACAGAGAGGCACCAGAAAGCCCAACTCATTTCCAGGGTCCTTGGCGGTTCCAGCAGCAGTTATATTCAGAACCAAGAACTTATTTCTAACTCAGCAATCCATAAATTCCTGGCTGAAGTGCAATGATACAATCGTAGCTCATTGCAGCCCCAAACTCCTAGTTTCATGTGATCCTCTCATCTCAGTCTCCTGGTAGCTATCACCACAGGTGTGCACCACCATGCCCAGCCAGTTATTTTATTTTATTGTATTATTTTATTTTATTTGTAAAGACCGGATCTTGCTATGTTGTCCAGGCTAGTCAAGAACTCCTATCCTCAAACAATCCTCTAACCTAGGCCTCCGAAAGTACTGAGATTGTAGGCATGAGCCATTGCATCTGGCCCAAAAATATTTCTGTCTTAATGGTTTTAACAAAGAAGTGCTGTTTTGGGGATATACATAATGGTGTGCTATTTTGGGGTGACAAATAATCATAAGAAGAATGGAATGAATATGTCAGCATGTTTTTTAAAGCAAGTTAGCTCAAGTTTTTAAAGGAGCATGATTTTAGAGTTTTTGAACTAACTTGGGGTTTAAATATAGCAAAAAATTTAAACATTTTATGAATACACAGAAAATTTTAATCAATTTGATTTCCATGATAAATTTATTATGCTTAAATTTCAAATTTCAATCTGCTGCTAGATGTGAGAAAGTCTGAAATTTTGAAGAAGCAAGTGGTACTTACTTAAATTTTGAGTACAATTTAATTTAACTTCCATTTTTATGGCCTGATTTGGGTCGGCCATTAAGAACTCAAAAAATAGAACCTGATAATATCTGGAAATTCCAATTTTCAGTTTTATTGTTCTTCACCATGAAATAATATTTAAGTTAAGGGACAAAATTTTGGAAAAGCAGATCACTCTGTTGTCCTATTTAGCAAGTTCTCAACTTATGTCATCTTGGAATCATTACAAGTAATTGTACTAAACCAATCTCTTGTGTTGTGTATTTCATTGTTACACATCTAATTTTTCTCTAGAGATACTTGAGAAAACCTATTCAAGAAGGGAACTATTCAAGAAGGGGAGGATAGATAAACAGTGCTCTTTCTGTCTCTCTCTGCCTCCATTCAGTGCATTACAGTGTCTCTGCCTTACAATCATTTCCCAGTGCATTTCAAAGTTATTTTTATTGTTCCCTTCATTTTATCTTTTATTCCATCAATTTAAGTGATTGTATAATTCTTTTGATAGCTGAAGGTAATATCCATCTTTGAATTAAAGGTTTACAGCTACACATTTCAATTAGAGAATCTCAGATCATGTGATCTGTGAGTTTTAATATCTTTGGATCACTACCAGTAAGGAATAATCACTTTGAAAAACCTTAATGCTACCTAGAGTTTATGTTTTTTGAGTATGCCTGGTAAATTATTTTCATTTGATAATTGAATATTGCTTCAAGAGAGGTGAGCTCAGACATTTAGCAATGAATATTGAATGTGGATCCCAAGAGACATGACCTTAAAATATCATCAAGCTAAGTAGTAATAAATTGAACTATGCTGTATAATACAAGTAAATGTTTCTTACATTCTTTATGAAATGTAAATATTTTTACATTGCAATAGATAATATTTTGTTTGGCAAAATTTATTTCAATTTAATTTACATTATGGCAAAATTATGTTACATAGGTCATTTTGGTTTTTGATTTAAACTTCTTAAAATTATTAATGCAAATATTCAGCACAGAAAACCCATATGAATATACACTCCCAAACATTTGAAATCCTAGCAGTCATTTCTAACAGCTTTTTTCCTACAAAAGAAGCCAACTATTTTTAGAGATTGCATGCATTCCCATAGCTTGAAAGGTTCATACTATAAGGTAAACAGAGAACGTGTTAGAGCAGTTTAAGAATACTAGTGGATTTACTTTAACAACAGTAATACTTTTGAGTAACTTGTCTTCAAAACTTTGTTTCCTAAAATTATCTGTGTAGACTAATTATGCATTTCAGATACCTTCCAGACATATGAATGTTGTTTTCTTAAAAGTGGTCAGTGCAAGCCTTTTTATACAGTCTGCTTGGGAGACAGTAAGAGAGGTTTATGCTGTATGTCAATTAGTAAAGATTTGTTTTTGAGTGCTTCCTTAAAAAAATGTTTTTTTCTGCAGAAAGATTTATTTTTTATAATTTATATTAGATGACTCTTAATGTTTTTATGTTTTAACCTGTCTATCTTATCATCGGAGTTATGTCATGGAAAAAATGCAAGTTATAAGGTATTTCATTTTTATAGGGAAGTTGATAGTTTAGATGTTTTTACTAAATTGCACTATATCACTCAATATTTGGATGGCACTAATTCACAATAGTAAAAAGAAATTATTACTATCCAACATAATAAAGTATGATTTCTTTCACCTTAATTTAATTAAAAATTTTCTTTAAGATACATCTCCTACTGAAGGTTTTCTTATCATCTGAAGCTAAATGTATTTAGGAAAAAATATTTTAAACACCATCCCAAGTGATATAACTATTTTTATTGAGCTTCAATATTCTATTTGCACATATTTGAAGATTGTACAGGCATTCAATTTAGAATTAAGATTTCATTTGGAGATTCTGGTTGTATTTGGAATTTGTGGTGGAATTCAACATGAAGAATAGGTAAATTTACTAGGTATGAATGTCTATGTCACATTTTAGTTTTATCTCTCAAACAGGAAAAAAACTCAGTAAAGTGGTAGGATCAGGTGTGAGAAATATATAAACTAAGATATTCTTTTTTTTTTTTTTTTTTTTTTTTTGAGACAGAGCCTTGCTCTGTTGCCCAGGCTAGAGTGCAGTGGTGCAATCTTGGCTCACTGCAACCTTCAATTCCTGGGCTCAGTGATTCTCCTGCCTCAGCCTCCCAGGTATATACACTCCCTGGGATTATAGGTATGCATCACCACACCTGGCTAATTTTTGTATTTTTAGTAGAGATGAGGTTTCACCACGTTGGCCAGGCTGGTCTAGAAGTCCTGACTTGAGGTGATCTGCCCCATTCAGCCTCCCAAAGTGCCGGGATTACAAGTGTGAGCTACCATGCCCAGCCTAAAATAAGATATTCTTGAGCTAATAATAGTAAAATGTAATGTAAATTGTTTTAAATTAATCTGTATGTGAAATTTTTTCTAGAACTTTCCTACCAGAAGAGTAGGAATAGAATGGCAAGAGGCTAGGGAACTAGGTTCCTTTTACAAGCAGGCACACATCCTATTTCACTTTATCCTGTGATCACTCTCATAACCATCTCCTGGTGTGAAGTGCTAAAACTGTGCTTTAAGGATAATTTAAGTCATTTATGTACAAACTAAAGTACCAGAGCCTGGACCTTGGAAGTCAAAGTTTCCAAATAGCATTATGTGTGAGACTGGGTGCCACAGATTTTGGCAGAAATTACTGCTTATTCTTAATTTGTATTGTTCCTTTCTAACACTTCAACGTACAATGCCAATATATCTACCTCAGCCTAAAGACAAGCTCCAGAATCACTTGTGTTACTTATTACGTTTCTTTTAAAAAAAACTCATGAATTACACATGATTTTCAATGTTGCCAACTGAGATTTCAAGAGACTCCAAAAAACAAAAACCGGGCACCTTTTCATTATCAAGGCTCTACACAGTGTTCATAGTATTTATCTTTAAGAGACATGCCTCATCCATCAGCAACTTTTCTTCCTTAAATCATCATATCTTTTCTAAAACCATTTTCTCAAAAGCTAAATAGCACTAAGATTTTAGATTGTCATATCACACCTTAATCTACTTATCAACTTTAGCATGATGAAGGCATGAACTGTTTTGGATTTTTATAGTTAATTATATTTGTCATAATAATTGAGATGCAATTGTGTTTCTTATGATAATTTTGTACTTGTTTTTCTTATGGTAACTTCTGAGGCTTGTTTGTGAGATCTTCCTCTGTTTTCTCCATGAGGCTGTCTTCTTTCTTTCTGTCTTTTAACTCAGATATCACCTACACTGTGTGTCTTCCTGGATTTCTTTTTATTTAACTGTTGCTTCTCACAGTTTGCTATGCTATTGATATTTCTCAAACTGCACTATAATACTGGTTTTTGTCTTTATTTATTTATAAGTTTCTTGATAATTCAGACTATATATTTCCATATTAAAAAAATATTTATGAAGTGTTTACCTTGGGTCAGAAATTATTGAGTGAAGGAAATTGACCAAAAGCTCTGCCATCAGGAAGCTCACATTGTAACACTGGGAGACAGATAACAGACAATAAGCTGCATAAACATGCAAAGTATCGTAAGTTAGAGGGTGAAAAGTAATCTGGGATGGGGATCAGATAACTCTGATAGGGTAATTTTTAATTGGATAGTCAATAAAGGCCACACAGAGAAGATGATAATTGGGAGAACAAGGTGGTGAGAACTGTTGTGTCTGGAGCAAATCATAAAATTTGGAATAGTAGAAGATTCCAGAAGTAACAGAATAGAGGAGAAGAAGTGTGAATTGCATAGAGTCTTAATTGCTGTTGTAAAGACCTTGGTTATAGTTTGAAGTGAGGTGGAAAGTTGATGGGGATCTTTGTTTTCTTTTTAATCATTCATTATGAATTTTGAATGGTCACTATTAAGGACTCAGTAATTTTGCTTTATTATTCTTGCAATGGACTACAAACTAGTGTATTAAAGAAATGTTAAATTCTAATTTAAACTGATTGAAATAGGCTTTTATCTTTTTCTATTTCTCATTACTGAATATCTCAGTTTTAATTACTTTGAAAGCATTCTTGAATAGTGAGCCAATGTGATTTAGCATAATGCATAACTTATTCTTCATCAGATTTAGGTCCTTAACTGAAGATGCTAAGTAGAAAGGTCATTTGTCCTATTGGATGATGTTGATAAAACTATTCTCAAATTACTATCACATCAATTGATGTCAAATTAAGTTGTGTTTCTGGAAACCAAATTTAGACAGTGGTAATGAGTTAATACCTTTAAGTAGGTAACTTTTATCTCTATGGTCAAGGATAGTTGAAAGTGGAAAAACCTACTGGCTTCAACTCTTGGGAACTAGGAATTATCAGAAATGGTTTGGTTTGTTTTGTTTCCTGGCAGAATTGTCTTCTTGGAAAGATGATGTCTCCTTCTACCAGCAAACATGGATCCTACACTGCTTTACTTTAATGCTTTGCTTTTGTCAATGTAGTGTTTTCTTGGGAAAATTAATCTATCATAATATAATGAAAAGAGAAATGCTGAGGACACAAAATGATGTACATGTTAATATTGAGTAGAAAGCATCAAGGGAGCTGAGACGAGAGAGAGGCAAAGAAAGGAGGAAGAGAAATATATAACAAAAATTTGTAAAAATGATTAGCATATACATGTAGTCAATAAGTCAATATATGGCTATTTATAGAAAGCCTAACATATACCAGGAACTAGGGGATATAGCTGTGAAGAAGGCAGAGACTCAACTGGCAATTGTGTAGTAGGGAGGGAAAGAGGAAGAAGACACACAAATAACTAAACCAAGCAATGATGTGAATGGCCACAAGGTACACTACTATGAAGAAAATTGCATGTGATAATGTGGTTGAGTGGAACTGGCAAGTAGGAAGGCTATAGGTATTTCGGAGAATCTTTCTGAGGAGGCAATATTTCATTTGAGAGAAGGATGTAGACAAATAGGGAGATACTTTGAAGATTTGGAGTTGCTCTGAGCAGAAAGAAGGCCAGATGTGAAGATTGTTTAATTAAGAAAGAGAGTTTGATATTTTCTTGCAAAGCAAAGAAAGCCAGTTTGGCTGGAATGTCCATGAAGGAAGGGTCTGGAGAGATATTACTTGCATGCTCTCAGGGACCAAATTTAGATCTTGTATCAAAGTTTGAATATAAATTAAATACATTGAAAAGTTTATGATGACTATGTGATATGATCAGGTTAACTCTTACACAGTTCCCTCCATCTGTAGTATGGTGGGTGTACAATTGTGGAAGGGCACAATAGTTATGAAAATGGATTCATTTAGCTGTGACTATTGCACCTATCCTGTCCAGTTGAAGGATGGTGGTTGAGGTTATGATTGTAGCAATAAAGTTGGAGAAAATCGGTTGAGATTGGAAATTGATTTGAATATTGAATTTTCTGAGCAAGAATTATACCCAGGTATTTGGATTTAGGGACATGGTGGATTATGGTCACTTTTAGTGATATGGCAAAGGCTTGATGACATGAGGCAGTTTGCAAGTGGCATAGGTGTGGGTGGTACATATGTGTGATTGATTTTACAGTTTTTTTAAATCTTGAATTGAGACACAAGTTAGAATCCAAGTGGAGACATCATGTAGGCACTGACAAGTTGACTTGGCTAGAGATATGAGTTAGATAATCATAGCCTATAGATCGTGCCCAAAGTCATGAATCTAGGTGAGGGGTTGGCAAACTATTATAGCCCATGAGCCAGATCTGGTCTGCTGCCTGTTTTTGTATGGCGTGTGAGTTATAAATATGCTTTACATTTATAAGTTTAAAATGTAAAACATAGGGACATTTTTCAGCAAAGAAAGTTCCATAAATTTGCCTCTTGGCAACAAAAAGCCTGCAATATTTACTGTCTGTCTCTCTGTTCAAAAATTTTGCTGACTCCTGATCTAGATGAAACCCTTTGGGGAGAGAGTATTGACAGAAAAGAGATAAGTATCATAGTGGAAATTAAAATTATGTCAGCTGAAGTGTGTAGGGTAGATAATTTAAGTATGAGTGTAATAGTAAGAGATTAAAATAACAATAAATTCATTATCAGCATGATCAATAAAAACTTTGTGGGCAAAAAGGAAATATCTTCATCAGACCATTCACTCACTCAGACAAAGAAATATACCTTGTTTGAAGATCTGAGATAAGGCTAATGTAGTTTGGACAAAGAAAGCCAATGGGAGGATGACATTACATCTGGCCAAAGATTTAGGAAAGAGCCAAATATTTCAGGCTTTTAAAAGTGATCTTTAGATAAAGAGGAAGTCACCAAGGCATCTGAAAGTGGAAGATCAAATCACATCTGGTGATGAAAAAATCGATCTGGCTGTATGTGCATCTAGGACGAAAGGAAGACAACATGCATGTGAAGTTAAAATTGTTCATTGCAAATAATAAAATGAAGGCCCAGGTAGTCTTGGCAAGGGCAGGTTTTGTACAAAATCCTTATTGGAATGGGCTTAAGCATTAAAGGGAATAAAGATTTAGTTGTTGTGTTAGTGGAATTTTACCAGTCTTTTCATTGTATGGATATATAGATGGTCAAAATAAGGAACTTCTACATTTTTGGCTTTTGTATTATTTGAATTGAGATTTGAATTAAAAATTTAAAAAAAAACTTTTATTTTTAAAATTGGAGACTGTGTTTAAAAGTATAGAGGAGGGCTAGAAAAAAAACATACAACTCTCCTGATGAAAAGAATGCTAATCATGACTCTAATAATACTAAAATACTTCCCCGACAACTTCTTTTTTTAGCCCTTCCTTGTTTATGTATGTATGGCAAGTTGTACCCTAGCCACGTGCCAATCCACCTGGTGAACTTGTTCTTCAGTGCTGCCTAAATATGTCCTTCTATGTTTAGCCTTCCATGGTTTCTCACGTGGACTATTGGCTCTTCCTATTTGGGCCTTCTGGTGGTACCCTGTAAGAGACGTGCTACTGCATGTCAACAGGTACCATGCTGCAGGGACATTGCCATGCCTGTCAATCACCATCCCTTGAGTGTAGCCTTTCATGAGGTCTGAGATTTCGTACTGTCTCTCTGTGCTGTAACAATATTTATACTGAAAAAAATAAACATGATATTTTCTTTTTTAATATTTTATATCTTTTAATTTGAATATCCCTTTTTCACTGTACTACTTAGCTGCTAAGTTATGTTATAAAAACAGGTTTTAATTATCTGCAAATACCTTCAAATCTAATCCTTACCAGTGAAGACTAATGTCAGTTTTATATCTGTTAGGACATTTATTTCCATAGAGTATTTATAGTGCATTTTTGTTATTAAAATGATTATTGTTTAGTTTGAAACAATGGACCCTGAGGATGTGTGAATCTTACACAAAGGTAACATTTTTAGATTTTTGTACTGGTTGTCAAAAGAAAAAGCCAAATGTTATTTGCTTATGTTTCTGCTTGATGTACTGAATCTATTTCAAGCCATACTTCTCAGTATTGATATACTTATTTTTGCTGAAATAATAACACACTAGCTACTTTTTTCTCAGTATGTCTACTTGTCACTCACCATTTCTGCCTCATCTCACATCTCATTCTTTATTTCTATTTCTTTGGTCCACTTATACTTTGGGGATTATTTCAAATTGGAAGTTTTCTTGTTATGTAGTAATTGCTACTCTTCTTGGATATACACAGATATCCTTTTTCATTTCATTTGTGAATTTATCTCAGGGGCATTTTGTGTGTGCCTTTTACCCATAGCTCCTCAGAGGTCTCTTTTGAGATTGCTGATTTAACATGTCAACTACTATAAAGTTTACATGGCATGATGGCAACTGACTTTTGCCTTTACATAGATTGAAATGTTCATTCAACATGGACTGGTAGGATTTTTTTTCCTTAAACATTACATTGCCTTGTAAACAAACCAAACCAAACCAAAAACTCAAAACTAACATTCAGGATAGCTTCCCCTGAAAACAGTTGCCTTCTTATTAAATTAGATTTTGTCATCCAACTTTGTGTGTTGTTAAACACACATGGTCCTGGATGAGCACTCACTCACTGGACTAGAAAACATTGCTGTGACCAGTTACCAGAAAAAAAAAAATCTGATTGCTCTTCACATTACACAGATGACCTTTCAGAAAGCTATTTGAATTCATGATAAATTATAATTATATTTGTAGGACTTTAATTCATTTGTAATATGAACTTTATGTGCAATGCATTTGTGCTAGTGTTTAATCATTTTTGTATGCTAAATCATTTGCAAGAAAATGGCTTGCCCCTGAAAAAGAATTTAAGAGTGAAAGTACATTAAGTGCCATCTGGGAATCTGTGTCAGTGGTTTTATCACTACATATGCATATGTGTGTGTGTGTGAGTGTGCATATCACCTAATTTCATCACATTTATTGGACAAAATTAATATGCAATCTCTAAATCATTGTCTCTACCTTCAAGGTTATCCCCCAAATATAAATTTTTATCCTAAAATTGGTAGTACTCTTTGAAAAACTAGCAGCTCTCATTTGTGCAAAGAAAGGAAAAATAAAACAAGAAACAAATTCAGTAAAAGAATTAAAGATCAAATTTCTTTTATAGCTGCTGAGTTCCTTTCTTTCTTTTCCATCCTCCCCACATTCCCATATCTCAACAGAGTTAAAAAATTAAAACATAAATAATGAGAATACAGGTTCACCTTGTTAAGGCACTGGGTATTCCATATATAAGGTTATGTCTTAATAAGTAGAGGGAAAAATATGAAGATGTAAATATATGAACATTTATTATAATGAAGTTCTATTCTTATGTGTTTTCTAGGTAGGCTAAAAGTATGTTGCTAGGAAATTTTAAGAGACCCACTCCATTATGTAGAAGATGTATGTAGATCTCTTAATTCTGAAATGTTTGGAACTGAATACAGCAGATATTTGGATAATGACGTTTCATTTAAAGTCATTTCATTATAATGTTGATGAGAAAACAAAATGATTCCAGTTGTGGTTCACTGTCTGTGCAGAGTTTATGTGTTCTCCCATGTCTGCATAGATATTCTTTGGATGCTCCAGTTTCCTCTCACTTCCCAAGGCTGTGCATGTGAGGTTCATTGACAAGGCAGTGTGGTCCCGGTCGGAGTAACTGTGGATATGTGTGAGTGCACCCGCAATGCAATGAAGTCCTGTTTGGGGCTGGTTCCCACATTGTGCCCTGAGTTGACAAAATAGGCTATGGACAACTGTAACCCTAAACCGAAATAAGTAGGAAAATAATGATTTTACTTGTTTTTGTTAATCTTAAATGTATGAATAGCTCACATTTATTTCAGCATTTACTAAGTGTTTTGGATTTTATTTACAAGTTTATTGATGTTTTGTTAACAAAAAGGTATAGAAGCTTAACTCTTTTTTATATTAACCTATGGTAAATGGGTTTCACTTATTATATTTTTGCACCCACTAACCATTACCAATTTATTAACCCTGTATGCATCTATCAAAACATCATGTGTGCCCATAAATATATCTACCTATTAACAGTTTTCAAGAACCTATCAATGATAAGTGAAGACTTATTATAGTCCTTTTTTGTAATAACAAAATTGTGTGTGTTTTGTTAGAGATTAGAAAACTTCTTTCTGTAAAGGACTAAACAGTAAATATTTTAGGCTTGGCTGGCCATATGTAGTTTCTGTCTTTCCTTCATCTACTCATTCTTCTCTCCCCTCCTCCTTCTTTAAATGCTTTAAAAATGACAAAACAATTTTTAGCTCTCAGCCATATGAAACAAGCTATTGATTAAATTTGTCTTGTAGACCCATAATATGTGAGCCCCTTTATATATATATATATATATATATATATAGTGCTGGAATATATATATATATATATATAGTGCAAAATGTTATTTATGAGAAATTAATGGTGCTGCCAGCAGAGAGAAAGTAGCCTAAGTTAAGTTTGAGCTTTGGAATTCAGCAAAATGCCATGCAATAAAATACTCTGCTTTTAAAACAAGTTACTAACTTTCCATTTGTGATATCAGAAATGCATGGAAACTACTAATTGAAGTAGCATTATTCACTATTACAGTGCTGCTGCTTATGTGTAGTAAAAAAATATCCAGAAAGTTTTCTTTCCATTTGAACATTCATGCAATAAAAATTTCCAATTTTTTTGAACAAATGTTTTTCTGATAGCTCTCTTGTGTACTTTATGTACAGTTTGCTGCTTTTTCTCAGTAACTGTATTGAAACAGTCTCTGTGTTTTGCTTTATCAATAAAAATAAAATTAAAAAATTAGCTTAAACCCTTTATAACTACGAAGGACAGCAGATCAAACAAAGACTGGACTTTAATGTCTTATATTTTACAATCTGTCAGAGTTTAAGTCCACTGGATCCAGAAATAGGTTTTAATCCTAAATTGAAATGAGTCACAATGCTGTCATAACATTGAGTTTGGTGGAAAAAGCGAAGTTAATGTTTTTCTCAGTATGTTTTTTTTTTTTTTAAATTGAACTATGATTAACTATAAAATGGACTGATTCTAAAGAGCAAATTCTGACTTTGGAGGTGAAACTGTCTTTAATCATTAAAATCAATTTCTCTAGATATCTGATTTTATTCTGCTTTATAACATAAAGAGTGAAACTATATTAATGAAATGTAATCTAGTAAAGCTGCATAAGCATAATTATCGATTGCTTACTAAAGTTGTGTGTTTCCTTCAATTGCATGAAAAACCTGCCCTGTTTTAACTTTTATTAACTGGCTTTTTTTTTTTTTTTTTTTTTTTTTTGAGGCCGCGTCTCGCTCTGTTGCCTAGGTTGGTGTGCAATGGTGTGATCTCGGTTCACTGCAACCTTCAGCCCCTCGTTCAAGCAATTCTCCTGCCTCAGCCTCTCGAGTAGTTGGCATTACAGGCACCAATCACTACACCTGGCAAATTTTTGTATTTTTAGTAGTGATGGCGTTTCACCATAATGGCTATGAGGTCTCAAACCCCTGACATTGTGGTCCGCCCACCTCAGCCTTCCAAAGTGCTGGAATTACAGGTGTGAGCCACCGTGCCCAGCCTAAATGGCCTTTTCAAAGCAATTTTAGGTTTGCAGAAAGAAGTGAATAAGCATTACCATGTCATCCTCAGCCTCTACCCTAATTTCTCCCATTTTTAACATCTTGCAATAGCGTGGTACATTTGTTATAGTTAATGAGCCAATGTTGGTACATTATTATTGACTAAAGTCTGTAGTTATGTTAGAGTTTACTCCATGGCTTGTGAATTCTATAGGTTTTGTCAAATGTGTAATGACGAGTAATTCTTACTATAATGTCATACAGAATAATGGATTCACTTTCCTAAAATTCATTCTTGCTTCAGCTATTTGTTCCTTCCTCTCTCCCCTCAAAATCCCTGATAACCACTGATCTTTTTACTGTCTCCATAGTTTTGCTTTTTTCCAGAAGGTCATGTAGCTAGAATCATACAGTAGGTATACTTTTCAGATTGGCTTTTTTCACTTGACAATTAGGCATTTAATGGTTCCTGTGTGTCTTCTGTGGTTTGACAGGATAATATTCCATTGCCTGGATATGCTGTAGTTTACTTTTCCATTCACTTCCTGAAGGACATTTCAATTTTAGTCATTGTGAATAAGGCTGCTATAACATTCATGGGAAGAAGGTTTTTGTGGGCATTTAAGTTTTCAACTCCTTTAAGTAAATACCCGTGAACGTAATGGCTGAGTTAGGTAGTAAGACTATGTTTAGTTTTGTAAGAAACTGCGAAACTGACTCCCAAAGTAGCTTACTATTTTGCATTCTCACCAGCAGTGAATAAAAGTTCCTCTTTCTCCTCACTTGCCAGCATTTGGTATCATCAGCCTTTTGGATATTGGCCATTTTAATAGTCATGTAATAATATCCCATTGTTGCTGTGACTTGCAGTTCCCTAATGATATATGACTAATAACTTTTCAATTTCCATATTTGACAGTTATATTTAGATCTTTGACCTATTTTTAAATGAGTTGTTTTCTTTCTTATTCTTGAGTGCTTTGTATACTTCAAATACCACCAATTTATCTAATATGTATTTTGAAAAGATTTTCTCCCAGTCTGTGGCTTTTATTTTCATTCTAAGCACATTTTGAATGACAAGTCTTTAATTTTAATGATATGATATTTCTCATATTTTTTCTTTGATGAAGTCAATATATGTAGAAAGCTTTTTATTATTGCACATTATTTAATATTCAGGCATGGTCTATATAAGCCCCTTTCAAACAGTCATACCCACAAACAATAACAGCAACAACATAGAAACAAATATAACAGCTTTTGATGTTATCTCAGTGATTTCTCAATTCAAGAACAGATTACTGAGCTTTATAAACAAAATATATAGATACCAAGTTCACAAATAAAACACCTTATAATATTTATCAAACCTCCTTAGTTTTGTTCTACTTTCTTGCTATTAGATTAAAATGTAATTTGTCAAACATGAGAAATCTTTTAGTAGTATTTTTTATACAACTATGTATTTATTTTAGCTTTTTCAGTTCTTTACTTGCTGTTTCTCTTGTATGATCATTCCAATTGTCTGTATAGATGTATTAACACCAGATACATAATAAATACCATTGTCACCCATATGTACCCCAGCCCCCTTCCCTGTTCATGCTGCCAACATAAAGGAAATAAGTCAAAAGGAAATCATGTACCATGTGATATGCTAGGTTGTAAGGAAAGGTACAAAATTAATCTACCATTTCTGAATTTTCTTCTTCTCTGTATTTGTTCCATTTAATCCTTGTACATTTTTTTATTACTCAAGCTTCTCCAGTCCTAACACTCTTAAGGACACTCGATACAGCTATAAGGCTGTGTCTTTATCAGGTCACGTGGGGTTACCCCAGGCCATGAGTGGGAAATAGAGGAAGTGAATGTATCTTCAGTACGTATCACATACGGCAGAAACATAAAGAAGCCTGTACAGCCAATGGGTGTCCTCTTTCTCCAAAAACCACCTACCATTTCAACTCCCACCACTGAAACGAAGATCTTGTATTAGTCTCCCCATTTTCTCCTCAAACTTGCTTTAGCAAAGGAGTTGCCAAACCTCTGTTAATTTATGTCCCCACCCCTAAGTCAAAACAGTCTTATGTCACATCACAGAAAAGAAGTTCAAAACGAAACTAAACAAAACCACAGTCTTATAAGAAAAATAGTTGAATTTTACAAAAGTTTTGTACTGTATCTCTGCTTTGAACTTCATCATTTGCCGATAGTGAACATCTTGGAAAAGTATATAAAAAAGGACCTTATTTAGTATGTTTTACCCAAGATTTTTCAAACATTTTTGGAAGGATACTTATTAACCTCTTGCAGAGCTAATGTTCCATGAAAAACTTAGCATAAGACCAACCAGGTATTCTATGTAATAATGCAGATACATGAAAAATTAATATAATAAAATACATTGCTTTTGAAAAGGTATTGATTATAGATCCACATTCGTTTTGTTGGTTCAGGTGAGGAAATTAGAATGTCAAAAAATTAAAGAATAATTGAACAACCGTAAAGTGAGAGGGGTGAATGCTACTGAGTGGAAAGTTATTAGAAGAAAATACTGAAATTAGTAGATGTAACTTTTTGCACTCTATAGTTTTTTGCTTTTTGTTTTCTGCTAGTACCAATAGAAACAAATTCATTTTATGGTTTGTGTTACTGGAGATGTATAAATTAGTGGTAGCTATATAGCCAACTCTCAGTATGTATAACGAGAGATTTGATGTAGGTTTAACATCCTTATTTAATTTATTTGCTCAAATGCCAAGGAGGAATTTCCACTTAAGCTCTTGTTTTCAAGATGAGTGTTTAATTGAATTCCAGAATTCATTTTGCAATAGGGCTTTGCATAGAATATAAATTTCTTTGTGAGAAAAACCTTTTGTCCACTTGGGTTTGAGAGCAATTTAATGTTGATATAACTTCCTTCCAGGCTTTTTTTTGAAATGGAAATAATCTCATGACATGATTGTGAAAGTATTAGAAGATAACACTTGCAAAGATACTCTGTACACTCAAAGTATGCTCTACAAACTTCATTGCTGTTGACATTTTGGGTTTATGAGGCTTCCATTTGCTAGCAATTCAAATGTGACTCTGAGTTAGATGCCATGGTATGGGAGATGATGTTTATAGGGTTTAAAGCACAGATAGACAACTAGATTATCCTACCTACCCAGACTGTGCTTCTCACTCTCACTGTGCCCTTTCTCAACATTTGGAAACAACTTTTATTTATCTATAAAATGGGCTATAATTCATATAGTTGAATTTATATATAAAATGGTCTGTAATTTCATATAGTTGTATTATGAAAGGTTAATGCACAGAAAAAGACTTGTGGTAGGTACATGGTTTCTTCTCAATTTAATGGAAGCCATTCCTTGTACTTGCAATAGAATCCATCATACTTTATCTCACATACTCAGTGCTTAGCACATGTTAGGTACTCAACCAGTATTCAGTGCTGTCACATGGTAGGTTATCAACCGATATTAATGTTTAGACTGCACAAAGGTTAATTGTGTATAATTTATCTTTCTACAGGAAAGAATATATCCTACCTTGTTTAGCTGACCCAAAGTTTGTACTTATTAAAAATGTAAACTTTTTTCCTGAAATGTTGCCTGATCTTACAGAGTTGTGGGTTCCAATCTCTAAATCATTGTGATCAGTAGTAAAACTATATACTCTGTGTCCATCCTATTAGCTTTATTACTGGAATCTGGAGTGTGACTTTTGGGTCTTTCCATAATGCTTTACCTCTCATCAAAATTTGCAAGACCCGCTCTCTGAATTGTGAGACTTATGCATTACAAATAAAAAGGCCCTATCCTAACAGCATTCCAAAGCCATTTGAAATGCCTTGCTTTAGTTTCCAGTGAGTAATTTTTTTATGTTGATTGTCATTACTTTACCATTACTGTCATACAGGCAAGGATTATTTTATTTCTTCAGTGAACACTGCCTTCACATAGTAGTCAGCTAATATTCACTGTTAGAATGCATGTTGAATGCAGCTTTTTTATTTGCCATTAGTGTTGGCCCACTTTATAGTAGTTGGATAAAACAATGGGACAAAGTGTGTTGATCTTTCGTGAAAAAATAGATATCTCTTTCTTTCTTCCATTGTTGCTTTGGCTGTGGGCAAGTTGTTAGACATCATAGTCCTAATGTTATTTTATGCCAAACAATTGAAGCTGTTAGATACTGTAGAGTTTATTTCATTATAATATGAAGTTTTGAGTTTCTGTTTTATTATTAAATAATTTATTTTATGATAGTGTTGCTTAATTGGTATGCAAGGACTACCAATAAACTTAATAAATATCCTACAAACTACCTTGAAAGAAATCTAGTGGTTTTTATTAAAATATTTTTAAACATTTTAATGTTGGAATTCCAGGTATTGTATTCTCTTTCTCTTTCTCTCTCTCTCTCTCTCTCTCTCAACACATATACATTAGGTTTTCATTTTGTTTCTTTGTTCCCATTATTCAAATTCCTACCCTAATAACCGTATCAATTTATGACACTCATTTTAAGAAAAAAAGGCCTAAAATATAGTTCATTTTTAAATTATTTTCTCATAATTTATAATGTAATACTTTATAATATAATAATATTATAATAATTTATAATATAATCAAATATAGTAGGGAAATTTTGTTTAAATATTTATGCTAAGCTTCCTACATAAATTCCTGTATATAGTGTAGTTTTTAATAGAAGGTTTTTTTTTAAATCCAGTATCCACTTTAAAGTCAATGACATTGAATGTTTTTTTACTTTACAGTTCTAAGTTAATTATGCTTAAAAAGTCATCTGACCTTTAAGTTAATGCCCAACTTGATTGTTGTCTCTCTAGATCTTATTGATGTGTTCTTGAAAGTCGATAGATTTTGAAAAACATTACAAAGGAATTTTTCTTTTTTCATCTTTGGAAAGTCACTTGGGATAAATGATTGCCTTTCATCTTTGTTCTCCTCTCTACCCACAACTCCCCATTCCAGATCATTATCTAAACTTGTGTGCTGAGGTTAATATTCTGTTTTACCTTTCTTGTCAAATTGCTAGATACAACTTTGTTCAGTTATATACTATACAAACAGAATCTCATCTTAACTTTTTAATCTCTGCTTAACAGATCTGTTCACCCTCAGATTTGTCATTTAGAAGAGGACTTCCTATTAGGAATATAATAATTTTACTTCAAGTGGAATCTTCAATACAAAAAAAGTAAAATACGTTGTAGCAGTGGTTTGCATGTGTCATGCTGATAATTGGAGAGCAACTGATATTAGAAAAAGTAACACTGTATTTCTGAACATAAATCTTATTTCATCTTAGGATGTGGTATTGCACCAATTTTGTACTTCATTGCTATAACCCTCATATATCTAATGAGTTGTTTATATGATGTGATTAACTGCCTTTCCCAAACTCAAGAACTCATTCATACATAGAGTAGGCACAGAAAACTTATTTTTATTTGTTCAATCACTCCTTTAGTCCTTCATTTATTTCAGAAACATTCATTGACACTTACATGGCAGCACTCTTATAAGAATATATACTGTTAAATACACGGTTAAATCAGACATGATACTTGCTTTTGTGGAGCTTATGGTTTAGTGGAGAAACAGAAAATCAAGCAAAAACTCAAACTATATAATTTTAAATTGGATATATATATGCACACTGTTCTTATATTTATTACTATAAAGATAATGTCCTTATATTACTATAAATATGATGTCCTTATATTTATTACTATAAATATAATATTTATGTTACAATATGTAAATATATCAGTATCATAAGACATTTTATAATAGTGTTTATTAATTATAATACATGTTAATTTATTCATGTTTTCTGATTTCATGAAGCAATAATAAAATATTTCAACTAGTATTATAAAATTTCCTAATGCATGCTTGATACTTGTCCATTGAAATAAATTTACCCTAATTTCAGTGTTAAAATATAGTTTATCAATCAGAACTCCTGTACAGCTACTTTAAAATTAAGAATTTTTTTAAAACAAATTTTAAATCAGTAACTAGAAAATTTATTATTTCTTTAGACTGAAGGAGTATTTTAGTTCCTTAGTTTGTGTCAGACTATGAAGTTGAGGCCATTGTCACAAAGTTGACTTTTTATAGTCTAGTCAGTTTAAATATTTTAAGAACTCTGTATACATTTTTTTCCTATTAAGAGCCAGTAAACTGAGAAGTTAGATGAAATGTGATTAGAAAAATGCAATTTTGTCACTAGTGCAAGAAAATAATTGAAGGTATTTATTGGACTGATGATAGGTAAATGAAAGTATCATCGATTTTCTCACTCAAAAAATAAATGTGAAACAATAAACATATTTTTGTTGTACTTTTTGAAAGCTTAAATATCCCAAACTCTAAGTAATGCAACAATATGACTGGATTAATAATATAAGAAATGTTTCCAAAAATAAAATTAAGTTTAGTAAATAGGTTTTTATTTCTACATACGAATTCAATATCCCACAGTGAGAAAAAAATTCTCAATATTCTTTTAAAGTTACTTGGTCTTGGCATTAAAGAATAAAATTTACCAAGCACAAATGCCCCAGAAACTACCTATGGAGGAAATATAATTATTAGCTATTAATATTAATATACACAATAGTCAATTATATATACATTAGTTAAGTATATATATAATAAATATTTATAAATGCTACAGAACAGACATGTTTGTATGCCTCCTGTGCAGTCACAGACTGATAAATTGACAAAGCAGAGTTTGCGGTACAGAAAGAGCTTAATGATTGCAGGGCAGCTGAGTGAGGAGACGGGAGGAACCCTCAAATCTCTTTCAGAGAGTATTTGGCTGGGGTGAGGGGATTGAGGAGGACCGGGGATGGAAAATTGGGTCATTGACTGGTTGCGGCAAGGGGGATTAAATGACCAGAATGTGGAAACTTCTTTCGTTGGAGTCAGCTTCTCCTGGAGACCTTCAGAGCAGCTGATGTCAGTAGTTTCACTGGTATGTAGAATCTGAAAGAATCCCTGAAAAGGAAAACTTAACATTTCACAATGCTCAAGTTGTTATCTATGCGTAGTTAAGTGGAACTATAATCTCTTGACAGGATATACATGATTATGGGTCCATAGCTAGTAAACAATTATGAGGTAGCAGGAAGATAGCAAATTTACTTAATTTTCAAGGCTGGATGTGTTGGAAGCTTGGTTTATTTTAATTTTGGCCCCTCCCTCCTTTCCCAAATAATTTTATAAAGATTATAGGGGTGGTTTCATATATATATATATATTTCTAATATTTTATCAGTTAATAAAAGCTCAAATTTTCTGGACATTTTTGTTAATTAAGCTAATAAGGTGGCTTTTACCAATGGATCTTGAAATGTGGTACATTAAACAAATTCCTCTTTTCAAAATAAAATTGTACATGATCAGTGAATCACTAAAATATTTAGGCAGTAGGCAAGTAAACTATGATTTAAATTTACTACTGGTATTATCTTATGCACACCACCTGACATTTTATGCCTTAATTTTTAAAAGAAAAAACAAGCTCCTAAATTACAGAGTTGGGTTCAAATATGAATTAGAAATATGAACATGAAGGTATTAGAAATATTATAAATATGAATATGAAGGTACCAGCCTTAGTGACTAACATATACTTCAATATCATTGACAAAATTATTACAGTTTCTTTCTTTTTTGAAATAAGGGAGCTAGATTAGAGAACGTTCTGTTAATTTGAGGTGTTTCAACTGTCCTTATTCAGTAAGTTCTTTGTAAAAAATTTACAGGAGGAACTGAAGAGATACCAAAGTTTCTAGTAAACACAGCAGATGGTATCTGATCCTTCAGTGCAGAAACTGGGCTCTAGTTTGTTTTGCTGTCTTATTTCTAGCAAACTACCTAGAAAAAGTTAGAGAGTGGTACTATTTTTTTATTGATCTCAGCTTCAAAAATTTCAAAATGTAGTTTTTCATTAGTAGTAGTAATTATTCAAGCTAGAGCATATTACATATTGAGCATTACACAAAGTGATTTACCTTTATATAAAGTTATCTCATTTAACCTTAAGAACACTTTGTGGATATATTTATATTTATTTTTACAGATAAAGAGATTGTTATTAGCAGAGGTTGAGTAACTTGCCCAACTCTGATACATTGCTGAGGAGTAACTGACCTATAACTGAGTCAGGTTTCTTATAACTACTATGCTCCACTGTAAATATATGAGATTACAGGTCAAAGTTTGAGAATTACTTCTAAGTAATAAATTGTTCACTGAATTTTAATATTGATTCTGGTAAAATTCTTTATAAATGATTTAACATTCTTTATAATGTTTGGGTTTGGGGCAGGCAGAAGATAATGAAAAGAGAAGAGAGCAGATAAAAAATGATTTACACATCTGACTTCCAAAATTATCCTCTAAATAGATTTTTTTAATGCTATCTCATTCTTCAAACTGAAACTTTTTGATGGATATAGAAACAAAAAATACTGTATTAAAAATATTTACAAAGTTAGATTGGGGAAAAAGATAGAAAAATGATTTTTCAAGAGAATCAAGCTATATTATTTAAAGTGTATTTCTGTGTGAATCTTGAAAGCAGGGAAAGAAATGTCAGCAAAAATATTAGAAGTAATTTGTTCTTTCAGTGACACAAAAACAGTAATTAATTGATTAACATGTAGCAATCACTAATATAGGATGTTGTTGCTCTGACTTGTATTCCTTTCCCAAATATTTCAAACAGTGACTTTATATTAAGAAAAGAAAATATTAAAGTAGTATATTGATATTTTACAAGCACTTAGAATGTATATTTTGAAATGTTGTGGTGATCTGCTGAGTAACTCTGAGTCTGAAAATTAGAGAAATTTCTAATAATTCTGTATTAAACAAAATGTGAACAGTGCTAATCTTGAAAGCAAAAAAAAAAACCATTCATACAAGGAAACAAATTTATAATTAACAGCTGACTTTTCATAAGAAACAATAATAGTCAGAAGACAATGGGATAGCACATCCAAAGTGCTGAAAGAGAGAATAAGGGTTTTGTTTTGTTTATTTTACCAAAGTTGTAATGTGTGTAGGATTTATATGTTAAGGGGGAAAATCATTAAGAGGAATTAGACATAGTCAATGGAAAGGATATGACAAAGAATGTGTTTTAGATTTGGCTTTGTTAGATATAATAGGTTAAAATTTGATAATTCATAAATCTCCTGCAAGTCTTTGTTGCTTTGCCTCCAAAGTAACTGGGCTGGAGCCACCACCAAAAACCTTGAACCCCAAATATTGTGTATATCTATTATTCCAAGTTAGTATATTTTATGTTTCCTTCTTGATGGAAGCTTGTCTTATTTTGTTCTCTACAGTGTGTACATTTTTCTTTTCATAATTCTGTTCCAAATATAAAAATACTTTTCTTGTGCTGTGTGAAAATATGTATGATTTTATTTAAGCTGCCAGACAAATGTGTTATTTCAAGTAGAGGACTATGATTTTTCTCTGTAGATGATGGAAGGTTTTCTTGTTATTGTTGTTTCTTTACTAGTAGGTAGATTATTTGAATGACCAATCTCATTAACCATCACTCCTTCTAAACCTGTCTCATTTTCTTTTTAAACCTGTATCCTTTCCTTCAAGTCTTTCATCTGAGTGACATTAGAAGTTCTCAGTAAAATTGGTATTGTGCCCAGCTAAATCCATTTGATTTATACTTTTAAAAATGGTAAGTTTATGTAACATTTTATTACACTATATAAAAGAGAAAAATCAGAACAAAATATAATTGACAGTTTCCTAAGTTTCTTTTAGTCTTAAGTTTTGAAACTGTTTTTATTTATTTTTTAGAGACAGGGTCTCACTCCATCACCCAAGGTGGAGTGTAGTGATGCAATTATGGCTCACTGTAGTCTTGATTCCCTGGGCTCAAGTAATCCTCCCAACTCAGCTCCCAAGTAGCTAGAACTACAGTTGTATACAACTATACCTAGCTTTATCCTTTATTTAAAACAAATTTTGGGCTGGGCACAGTGGCTTATGCCTGTAATCCCACCACTTTGAGAGTCCAAGGCAGGGAGATCACAAGGTTAGGAGATTGACACTATCCTGAACAACATAGTGAAATCTTGTCTCTACTAATATCAAAAAATTAGCCAGGAGTGGTGGTGCATGCTTGTAGTCCCAACTACACGGGAGGCTGAGGCAGGGGAATCACTTAAACCCAGGAGGCAAAGGTTGCAGTGAGCTGAGATCATGCCACTGCACTCCAGCCTAGTGACCGAGCAAGACTTCGTCTCAAAGAAAAAAATGTTTATAGACATTAGCTTTCATTATGTTGCTTGGGCTGGTATTGAACTTCCAGCATCAAGTTCTTCCACCTTGACCCCCCAAAGTGCTAGGATTAAATATGTGAACCACATCACCCAGCCTCGAAACTGTTTTTTTAAAATGTTCATTATAATATTTGATAAATAAACTAAAAGAAACATTTGAAAATGATGCTAATGTAGTTGTGTGCTGGCTTTAGAAGATCCACTGTGTCCTATCCCAATTGTGTTAGTTGTCTAGAGCTGGCACTTAAACACATGGACACACACAGAGACAGGGTGGCTTAAACAACATATATTTATTTTCTCACAGTTCTAGAAGCTATAAATCTAAGATCAAAGTGCTTCAGTCCTCTGAGGACCATGATGGAAGGATCTGTTTTAGGCTTCTTCTTGGCTTGAAGATAGTTGACTTCTCATGGCTTTGTCCTCACATTATTGTACTTCTGTGCATACATGTAGCTGATTTTTACTCCTTTCCAAATTTTATTTTATATTGACAACATTTATATTGGATTAAGACCCACATGAGGGTCTCATTCTAACTGAATCCTTATTTGCAACATCTGAATATGGTTACTTTCAGAAATACTAGGCATTAGAATTTCAACATATGAATTTGGGGAGAGGGGAGCACAATTCAGCTCACAAACACTAATACACAGTAAGTAATTATTTACCAGTTTGCTCATATTACTCAAAACAGACAATTCACCTTGTTAATGGGAAGCAATTTTTTCCCCTCAGTAGGCGTAAGAGTGTGTGTCAAACAGAAGTATCATTTTAACATATAAGAGATGTAGCTGAGCTCTAAATATAGGAGACAGTATGATAATTTCTTACATTTAAATTTCTCTGCCTGCATTAGAATATTTTTGCAGAATATGTAAAACAATCTAATGAATAGATTGGAAGGTTCAGGAACAAGAAATATGGATGTGGTTTTTACGTAAAGCTTTCATATAGTTCTTTTAAAAATATGATTACCTCATTGATCAAATTCCTTAAGGAAATGTGTATATTTTGTTTGATTATTTTTGATCCCCTGATTTTTCTGATTATGGTTTACAAAAAAAATCGCCATTTTGTTGCATGTTGTTACATTTATTTATATTGTACACATATATAACATATCAACATAACACATATAACTTTGTAAACATATCAAAGTTTGTATGTTGCCATCATTTTATGTGTAGATTTTTCATGACAAACATTTCTAAATATTTCTATTATGTTTCCCAGAATAATAGTTTCAGGTAGTCGTACTATTATCCGACTATTTATTAACTTATTTATTTTTCTGTTTATTTTTAAGGCTAAGCGCTAGTGGAGAGGGAACAAAAACATCTGTAACTGGTTGTGATTAATTAGTTTTAAACACTAGTACACTTGGACTAGCCTGCCAATTTATTTTTCATCTACACTTGCCTCATCAGCACTTCTTACTATTTGCTTATCTTAAGCAATTGAAATTTTCACCCAAGCTTTGAACTAGTTAAAAATATATTTTTCTAAAATTCAAACTCCATACTGTTAAGGCCATACCTTTTTGAAATATAGTCACATTCATCGCTTCTCAGTCTTTTGGCTAAGATCAAGTAAAATATAGTCACATTTTCACTACTGTTTAAACCCAAACATTTCTAACTCTATGTTGCAGATATGGATATGAGGAGGCTATTGCTAAGAGTTTATATATGTTGGCTATTTTGCATTTCAGTGACTGATTACTGTTTCTTAATGAATGGACATATTTATCTTTTTCTATAGTTACCATTCATTGGATTGTTAAATGTGCAATCAATATTGTGTATGTGCTGTTCAGATATGTGTGATGTACACCTGCACAGGGATCTTTGTCCATGTGATTAGTATAATTGTGCATACCCATCTTGTGTATGAGTCTTCTGATCATTCCAAACTATACTAATCATTCTGTACTCTATCTTCATGCAACAGTTTTTTTCCTGCTACATTTTGTTAATATTTTGTATGTTTTTATTTTGTATATGTTTGGAATATTTCTATTAATATTTTATATATTTTGTGTATTTGTATATGAGACACAGATGCTTTAGGAAACATGAAAATATCTTCCAGTGTCCCTATTTTACCAAAGAAGAAAGATAACTAAAGCACATGATTTAACAGATTTGATAATTAACTGGTAAATTAAATAAGTTTTAATTTCTTGGAACTCTAATATATATACCTTCATTCATATCATGAAAAATACAGTATCAAGGAATGAAATAAATATATTTAAGTATCTTAATCTATTCAATTAAATGGTATTTTGTAAAGGACTTTAAAACTCTTTTGACATTGAAATAAAGTAAGTTTATCTTGAAATCCCATAAGATAATGGTTAGTAATTACATATTCACATTTTAATGCTCTTTAAAGTGCAGAATTTCCATTATTTCTGCAAGGGGTCACAAGCATGTTCATCTTGACTATTATATCAACAAGACTTTATTAATACATCTATAAAAGCAGCCAAATCATTCATTCCATGACCAGGCAATTAAGTAATCCTATTAAGATAAAGAAGTCATGCCCAAAGTTGGTTGGGTAAAATCATGAAACATAATTTCAGCAAGGTGAAATAACTTCTCTTTAGCACTTTGCCTAAATAATATGTCTTATTTTTTGAAAGATACATATGCAAAAAGAACACAAATGTGTCATGAATTAATTTGTGCATGATTTCCCTATAAAATAGTAACAATAGCAACCAAAATAATGGTAAATTAAAAGAGGTAAGACTAAATGTTTTTAGATAAACAGTTTTTCCTTATTGAATGCTGGCCTATTTTTCTGGACCTCCATACAGACTTTATAATTTGTTGGATGTAGTGGTTGTATGATTAATAAAATATAGACTATGTTACTGCCACCCAATATAGCATGAGTGAGGTCAAGTCAGAACTATATTTCTCATACAGAAAAATAGTTATAGAAATATCAATCTTCTAATGTTGTATGGTGGTTAAATAAGGCAATTACGTAAAATTGTCAAAGCACAATAGCTACACATAACAGGCATTCAAGTATTCGTGCCTACATTCTGGTCTCTGTTGCCCTCACTTTTCAACTCCCCCAAATGATAACAGAAGCTATTTTTACAATCAGTATTCTGCTCCATAATTTCTGTTGTAGAAAAGTAGAGAAATCTCTATTTTCTTATGTAGTAACCTTTATCTATGTGTTTTCTTGAGTCTCTAGAGTTACATAATTTTCATATATACAATTAATTTGATCTCAGGTCTCTAGAGATAGCTTATCAACACACTGCTATTCCTAGATTCAGGTCTTTGATTTCTATAATGTGTGTATGTGTGTGTATTTATTATTAATATGTTTTATTTTCTGCCTGTTGAGTTGATGGGAGAAAAGGGAGGAAATCACAAGTAAAATTTTTACTCCAAGAATCTTTTAAGGAATATACCAATATAACTATTTAAACTTGGAACTATTAAGCTATCCTTTCTTTCTCTTTTTTGTAAGTATCTCAAACTGAAAAGACTGTCAGCAGGATGAGGCACATGCCAGTATATACTGCCAATTTGAGATAGTTCATATCCCAGGACTTTTTTTAGAATTGTCTATATGCCAATCTTGAGAAAATTTCAGTTACTTGCAGAGTTTTTCTTTGTGGAGAAGTGAACTCAGTTCAGACATTTTGATTTGACTGCTAAAAGTGTGTAAGTCGACTTTTTATAACTGGGGACAACTGACTCAACTTTTAAAATAATTCTAGGTGTCTCTAGGATTACCATATATTAACACAAAAAGGATTATAACCACATACTACAGTAACTACAATAATTAAAATAACGTATAAAATTACAAATAAATTCATGGAATTAAGATTTAGTGTGTAAGATCCTTACTATATAAGTTGCACATTTATTTGTCCTAATAATTTGTTCTGATGGCAAAAATGAACCCAAGTAGAAATAATACTGTTAGAAGGCCTGGAGTAATCTTGTATTTTCCATTATCTTAGTTACCATGCATTACAAACCAACTTTATGTTGAGCCCCTTTAAATAAACAGAGTTAACACAAGCAAGATGGCAGAGATTTTCAGGAATCATCTTATCAAGTCATCCATTTCTCAGAGTAATTGGAAACAGATATTACTAAAAACAATAATGAGGATGCCATCATTGCCTTGAAGTAATATTGACTGTAAATATCTTCAGTGTCCAGAAGTTTTCCTGCCCTGCAGCAAATGCTCAATTGGAGAGTGAACAATTAAAAAAATTTTTAAAGGCCACAGGATAACCATAATTTTGAAATTTCAAATATAAACTTCATTTTAAAAATTTATAGTAGTTTATTTTTGTTTCATTATTTTTGACAATGGTTGTGATTAAGGTGATACATGCATGCATGATCAGAGAGACATTTAATTAGGATGATAGATGCCTGAATCAAGGTTTGTTCTGTTTTTGTTTCATATGTTGCAACAATAATGCATTTATACCAAAGTATTTGATGGTTGGACTGTCAACACTATGGATATTATTACTGGCCCTCAAGATTTACTGGTGAGTCTACATTTATCAGGTTGTTTTCTTCCTCTACTTATCATCTTCCATCATTGCCCTCTAAATAATATTGAAGTATTTGTAAATGTCTCCCATTGGATTATTTTTTCAAGTTTTGAAATTTTTAATGTATAAATTGTTAAATTTTGATAACCTACATTTTAATTTTATTTACTTATTTTCATGGTACATATTTAAGGCATACACATAGTGAAATTATTATTATAATCAAGTCATTTAACATATCCATCACCTTCCATAGTTATCTTTTTTATGTGGTTGGCAAGAGCATCCAGCATATATACTCTTAGAAAAATTTCAATATAGAACACAGTATTAACTTTTGATATCATATTATACATTAGATACAACTTATTCATCCTACATGACTCTCAGTTTGTACCCTTTGATCTGCTTCTTTTCATTTCCTCTAAATCCTTATCCCTGATGACCACCATTCTACTGTTTCTACTTACTTGACTTATTTTTAGATAGCATGTATAAATGAAATCATGAAGTCTTTTTCTTTCCATGTCTAGTTTATTTCACTTAGCATAATGCCTTCCAGTTTCATCCATGTTATCGAAAATGGCAACTTTAATTTTTTTAAGATTGAATAATATATATACTATTTTAATTACATTAAGAGATGATATGATATATATCATTATATATATATTATACATGTATGTCACAATTTCTTTATCCAATTGTTTTCATAGCTTGGCTATTGTGAACTATACTGCAATGAACATGGGAATACAGATCTATCTTTCACATTCTGATTTCAGTTCCTTTGGGTATATACCCTGCAGAGGGACTGTGGAGTCATACAGTAGCTCTCTTAAATTTTTGAGGAACCTTCATACCATTTCCAAAAATGGCTGTATCAGTTTACATTCCCACCGACAGTGAACATGAGTTTCTTTTTTCCACACCCTTATCACACTTATCTCTTTTTTTATATGATAACCGTACTAACAGTTGTGAGGTGATATAGCTGTTTTAACATTTCTCTGATTAGTGATGTTGAAAACCATTTCGTATACTCGTTGCCCTTTTCATGTCTTTTTTAAATAACATCTATTTAGATACCTTGGCGATTTATCAACTGGATTGTTTTTTGACATTGAGTTGTGTGAGATTTTTTATTTATTTCACATATCAACCCCTATCTAATAGTGCTTTGTAAATATTCTTTCCCATTCTACAGGCTGGCTTTTCATTTTGTTGAGTGTTTACTGTGCAGAAGCTTTTTAGTTTGATGTAGTCTCACTTGTCTACTTTTGCTTTTGTTCCCTGAGCTTTTGGTGTGATAGCCAAAAAAACCATTGCCAAGGCCAATATCAAGGAGTGTTTTCTCTGTGCTTTCTTCTGGGAGTTTTATAGTTTCAGGTCTTAAACGTAGGCCTTTAATCCAACTTGAGTTGGTTTTGTGTACAGTCTAAGATAAGGGTCCAGGTTTATTCTTTTACATGCAGATAACCAGACTCTCATTGTTGCTTCTTCAAAGGGACCATTCTTTGCCCCAGTTTTGGCCAAGTATCTTCTACACCTCCTTCAAGTGTAAGTGTGACAATAAATGTACCTTTCTCAGGAAAGACATTTATTGTTCACTTGTAATCCTACCTTTAATAGACATATCCAATAGAATATACAGTTTACAAGAATAAAAACAAGGTTTATATTTCTTCCTAAGTAGCAAGCAGATTTTTGAAACACAAGGTAATTCTTGATAATAAAACCTGCAACTCATTATGATTTTTAAGTTGTGTGAGGTGTGAATACCCAGCATTTTCATGATGAAGCTGTGCTTTCTTACATTTTCAGTGATGAAGAAGACATGACAACAAAAGGTTAATTCTAGATAAAATTAAATGTTCCAAACAGTAGATATTGTTTATTTGAATCATCTGTTGGGGAGGAAAAGATAATTTTCTAAAGGACGTTTCTCCTAAATTCTGCCTTAAAGTTGTTTGTAAGTAGAAGATTGAGTTTGTATTACATTAAAGACTAATTTTATTAAATTCATGGTGCAGTCTTTAATCAAATAAGTAAATGCATTATTAAAGCATAGCTTCTCTTCATCTAAAATGCCAATTCTGGAGGAAAATGTATCTAATAAAACATGAAACTGAAGGCCAGTTTTAATTTTCATTATTCCTGTAGCATTTAAAGATCAAAAGCCTGTCTTATATCTAGTTGCATGTTTTCAGGAAATACGCTTTTTGAAACTATTCTCATGAATATAAAATTAACCTCAATAAATAATTTATTTTTGAACTCTTATTTCATGCTAATTAAATATCTTTGGCCAAAACATTTTTAATCCTCTTATTTGTTCTGTGAGAAATTTTGACACTAAATTCAAAAATTTTAATGGATAATATTTAAAAGGTCTTCTTAAAATAAAAAAATCTTTCACTCTTTTTCTTCATCAAATTCTGTCCCTCTATTTCTAATGCTTAGTACATAAACAATTAGATGTAATTATGACCACTAAATAAGTATACTATACATTTTTAGATTTAAGACTTTAAAAGTAAAATACCTTTTAGAATTTTCTGGTTAAATCATGTGATTTGAACAATGAAAAAGAGAACAAAAATCATCATGTCATGTATCAAAATACAACCATGAGTTATCTATCATCTCTCTCAGAGCTCTCCAAATACCATCAAAAACCTGATCATGTTTCTCTTAAGTAACATTTGCTTAATGAAGGTATCACAAACTTGGAACAAGTAAGATTAAAGCAGAATAATAGCTTAAAACAGGTTGAAATTCTAGTTCTCTTGCTTGGAGCAACACTTTGGTCAAACAACCTCTGATTTCTCATTTTCTTCATCTATAAAGTTGAAAAAATTGGATTCATCCTACTTTGTCAAACTTTTTATGAAAAAGCTGCATAACTTTGAAATTTTGTGGTAGCACAGAATTTTTTAACCATCTAGACTATTAAAAATTCATTTTAAAATTATCTATTTCTTTTGAAGTACAAATTCTAATAAATTCTACAACTTTGAAAAAAATTTTCAAGTTTGGAAAATGTTAGGATGCATGGGTATATAAGGGGGAAATACAGCATGTATACACTAATATATATCAAAATTTTATCGTAACATTTTAGAGATTCTTAAGCTTTACAAAAGCTTATTCACAAAAGAGGTTGCTACAAATTCCAAAATATATCCTTCAGCCTCTTCCACTAATTGGAAAACATTATATAATCAAAGAGTCCCACCTGCCCAAAGTACATAATAAAGTATAAAATCCTGAAATAAGTATTTCTGTTGTTTTTATTGCTTATGTTGTGAAATTGAAGCTTATTGAAAAGCAAATCAAAGAAATTATTCTGTTCTGTGCTTAGAAAAGTGAGATTTCAGATCCAATTTTAGGTAATTCACCTTCTTCATAGAAATGGAAAATGTTGCTAAGTCAGTTATATGTTCTTTTTTCCCCTTCTCCTGTGGGTCCAATAAATGATTATTGAACAACTGCTTATCAAATGACTATTTTGAGCAATATTATTTAGAAGCAATATTATTAAAACACAAGCATTTTTAAGAGTTATGAAATGTGCATAGAAATGATCAATAAAAGGCAAAATATGTTAAGTACCATAAAATGATATACGTGATTGTTATGGGAGTGTAAAGTTAAGAAAGTATCCTAAGGTGAATGTGAACTTCTGGATACTACTTTTTAACCATTGATCAGGACTTTGTTTCAATGAATGAAGCAAGAAGGAATGGCACTGGACACCATGTTGAACAAATAGTAAAGACCAAAGACAAATTCTGGAAAAAAGATGGTCTCCTCAGAGAAAAGAAAAGAAAGTTATATTTGTGCTACTAGTTTGACTTATTACTCTTATATAAGCAACTTCTAAATAAATGAAACCAAATGTGATTATGTTAGGAATTGCCTGGATAGAGACTTGGGTTTTGGAGACATTTAGGGCATAATTTTCCTGGATTCAAATCATGTAGATCATTGATTCTGAAAGAGTGGTCTTTGAACCAACAACATCAGTGTTATATTAAGACATAAATTCTTGGACCTCCAGATCTATTAAATCAGAACTTCTGGAGATCTCAGAAATCTCTGTTGCAACATGTCCTCTGGGTAACTCCATTGCATAGTGGAGTTTGAAAACCACTGCTATGGACAAATAACTTAAGACCCGCTAAGGTATTCTGGCAATAACTGTGGTAGCCCATTAAGTGTGGCTCCTATCAGACCATCTCTTGTTCACCCTATCTATTAGAGTCTAGTGATAGATGAAAAGATGACAAATGATAGGGTATAATTTTGTATCATAACCATAATCCATGAAATAATCTATTTCAATCTTCTAACTAGAAGACATTTCACTTAAGTTTAAGCTATTATAAACAATATTTTTCTGAATTAAGAAAGCTTAGGGTCAGGGGACCAATAATTAATTGATTAATTACTGATTAAAAATTAGTTAACAAGAAATGAATAAAACTATTATCAGAATGCCATTTATATAGGCAAAGTATAGCCAGATAGGTAGATTATATTAGAAGGATTGTAAGATGAATAAGTAAAAATCTATTCTGTAACACTAGAAATTGTAAAAATGAAAGAAAATTATCAAATTGACAAATATTGTAAGATTCCTTCACAGTGATTTATCTTCATTATTGGAAGAGTGCTTTGGTATAAAATTTCTAGGCTCAGTTTGGCAGAATTTGTAAAGAATTTTTAAAATAAAGCCATGACACAATAATACTATTAAAAATTCATCTTAAGGGAATAGAAATCTAAGCCAAGATCTATCTATATCAGAGTCAGAGAGTTCATCACAGTACTAATGAATAACTCTGTGTGTGTGTGTGTGTGTGTGTGTGTACCTAAATTGCCAAAAATCAAAACAATTTATTTTATGTCCACATGATGCCATAATATAGACATAAAAACTATGAAATTATAAAGCAAAACATGAAATTATACATAGAATTTTCAGCTTTCTCAAAATAAATACATAGAATAAAAGATGAAAAGTTACTGCAGTAAAACAATGCATAAAGCTGATTATTTCACACTGGCATATTTATTGGTCATTACATCATAATAACAAATGTTATTTATTTGTAGCATAGTGTTTAACAGAGCACTCTCTAGAGCCTGGCTAATTCATATAAACCTTTATCCCATCACTTTGTAAGAACTTAAGTAATGGGGCTCTCAGAACTTCATTTTTTCCATCTCCAAAATGGTGATAAGAAAATGAATACCTTAAACGAGGGCTAAAAGGATAAATTATTTATAGGAGTTGAGAAGGTGCTTAGTGTTGTAATTAATAAAATATCCAATAACTTTTTTAAAATAAAAGTATAAAAAGTATGTAAGTTTTATAATCACAAAAATATTTGAGTCTAAAGTGTTTACAACACAATGATGTATTCCTTTTAAAAAATGGCGACATGGAGGTTAGCCAATATTTGATGTCCTACACACGAGTAACTATAACATAAGGCTACAAGAAAAAGAACCAACTGAATATCCAATTCAGTAAGAGTGAGAGTTCAGAGGAAGGAAAATTTGTACTTCATGATAAACAATGTTTCATGAGGCGAGTTCAGGGACATTTTAGAGGAAATAATTTGGGCTTTATGGAAGACTAATTGTAAAGTATGATTGAGAGCAAGGATATTTGAATGCTGAGATATGATTCATGCGAAGTATGAAAATGTAAGTGGTTGTCCAGGTGACAATGTGCAGCATTGTGGCAATTTGTGATGACAGATATGGTTTCATTTGCCATCTCTAGTTGAGTCTAGAACAGCTGATTTTGGCCAGGAATTAGATGATCCAAGTTAATGAATGTGGTGTATAAAAATAGAATTAGGCTTCTAGGAAGACTAATGTGGCAGTAGTGTGTGTTATGAGCAAGAAGAAAGAGGAACTGCCCTACAGAAGGCCAAAAAGCCCAGGAACTAAAAAGGCAAGGAATAATGATGGAAGGAACAAGAGGGAGAGAAGTAAGACTTTGCAACACAAATTAAAATAAAAATAACAATAAAAGTGTAGATAGAATCTGTTACCTGAATATGGATCTAAAGGAAAAGCAACAGTCAAAATCTTTTCTGAAATAATAAAAATTTTGAAAAATAAGAGAGTAAGAAAAGGAAGCTAAGGCTGGGCGCGGTGCCTCCCACTTTGAGAGGCCGAGGCGGGTGGATCACAAGGTCAAGAGATCGAGACCATCCTGGCCAATAAGGTGAAACCCCGTCTCTACTAAAAATACAAAAATTAGCCGGGCATTTGGTACGCACGCCTGTAGTCCCAGCTACTCGGGAGACTGCGGTGGAAGAATCGCTTGAACCCAGGAGGCGGAGGTTGCAGTGAACCGAGATTGCGCCACTGCGCTCCAGCCTGGTGACAGAGCAAGACTCCGTCTCAAAAAAAAAAAAAAAAAAAAAGAAAGAAAGAAAGAAAAGGAAGCTAATTTTATAGCAGGAATGTTAAGTTTGATTTTGGATTCACCAGAATGACAGCAGGCTGTAGAAATGAAGGAGCTAAGTAGCAGAGGGAATTGTTGATACGAAGTTTTAGATGGAGTGGCTTCTGGTTTATCAAATAAAAATAATAGTTGAGATTTCAGAGGTAGAAGAAAAAAGAAAATTTGAAGGCAGAAGATTAAAATGTATTGCCCAGGGTTAGAAAAACAAGTATAAAAAAAATAAGCCAGTAAAGATGGTGGGCTAGGGCTCATGAGCAGTTGAGGTGGGGAGGATAAAAACTATGGTAATGTGGCATATACCATGAGACTAATACAGAAGGAAGGAGTACTTATTTTAAAGAAGAAAGTGAACAAAAGGGTAATATGTGATGGTGAGGACCTGATACTGCTAACAGCTCACAGTTTGCTGAAACTGAAGAGTCACTCGGATTGGCCATTGTGAGGTCATTATGATTGCAAGATATAATGCATTTGGTAAACAAAATGTGGAGGCTGAAAGAAGCTATATATACAAATGTTTAAACACAAGAGGGATTAGGTTTAGGCATTTGGTAAATGTAAAATATAGTAGGCAAAAAATGTATAGCAATGCCTAGAAACAGAGATAGGTTCAGATAAGTATTATTTTTTGTTCAGAGGTACTCAGTTACAAAAGAAATTATGTTTGTTGTTGCAGTTATCAGCATAATAGGAGGAAGTATTATGTACCCTGTACTTTGAATGGTAGGTACATTTGAACAGTTGAGAGTAGCTATACCTCAAATAGCTATCATGGGAATGTTCTGGGGGTTAAAATGTATTAATTAAATAAAATTTATCAAAAATTTGTCAAAGTACTGTTGACATCAGCAGAAAATTTAACTTTATGAATTATGGCTTTTCTTGTAATCCTATGTAGCACTTCAAATGTAAATTTGACTAAACAGTGTTTCAAATTTTACTGTTATCAGTTATTCCCTAATGTTAAACATTTAAAATATTTTCTATTATTTGAGTTTAATTTTACAAGTGATTTGTTGAAAACTTTAGTCTGTTTTAAATTTCCATATTGTACAATAAGAAGTAGTTTTGAGAGGCTTAAATATGTAGATACATTTACTTTCAGAACTTTTTAGTCTTAAGTCACATTATATTTATTCAATGGCAATAGGAAAATAGATTGTTGATCTCATGTAAAATATACAGAGATGTACATTTATACAGATAGTATTTTTGATTAAGTGATAAGAGCTTTTTATATTTTTGTGGGGCTATAACATTTTTAACCCTGTCCTCAAAATGTAAATAATAACAAGTAAAATAGATCTATAATAATCTTTTTCACAATGACTGAAAACATTCAGTTAGTTTTAAGATTCATAATGTATGCTTAAGATGTGGAAGAAGATACATACTTTGGGTTTAGAATTGGCTAGATATAAAGTAGTTGTCAAATATCTAGACAGTTATCACCATCATAGATTGATTTGTTTTCTAATTGGATACAATACATGAATGTTGGCAAATTGGGTAAATAAGGTCAGCCATAGATAAAAATTTAAACTTATTTGTATCAATTTAATAGTTTCTTGGTCTCCTTATAGGTATTTTTGTAAGGCCAAATCCTTTATCAAATTATTTATATAAAAATAAATATTTGTTATAAATGATTAAGATTTTTGCATATTTGAAGAGCAATTTCATCTACCATTTATTTATATGTACTAATATATTTCAGTAGTCTCTGTTTAGATCATTTTAAAATAAGTTTCATTAGCATTTGTCAAGTTTTCAGACAACTATTTTTTCCCATTATTTGGCTATCACTAGTTACCAATGTTTATTTTTTCAAATAATATGATCCTTAATATCAACAGTTGTTACATTCAATTAACAATGTGGTTAATAGGAGCCTTAAGAAAATTACCTGTTCTGATTTCTTCTCAATGAACAGGAGATGCTAACATGATTCTATAGAAATAGTGTGTGAGAAATCAAAGATTATGTGTGAATCGGTGATCTATGATTTATTAGCATAAAATAACTAAGTAGCAAAATTCCACCTGGCTCTAATTGGGAGAGATACTCACTAATAGAAGAAAGGGAGTAGTATTAATCTGATTTCTACATGACCAGGGAGGCTTTTTTTTTTGGTTGAGCATAAGTTGGAGACTGTTCTCTTCCTTTCTAAAGGATTTGGGGTCATAAAACTCAGTCACTGCTATGCAATTCTGAAAATCACTAAATAGTAATTCAATGTACATCCAGCAGAAGCCCCACTGCCAGGTAATGGTGATCATTAGTTTGTGACTATGAGCCTTCATTAGAGAGGAGAGAATACTCTCAATAACTATGTAAATGGGAACAGCAGAAGCATAAGTTATAAAACTTCATTTTAAAAAGCTCTACCAAAAATTTACATATGAATATGCATATACTATGACCCAGAAACTCAACAGAAATGTGTACATGTGTTTAAAAAACTGTACTGGAATGTCTGTGTTAGCAGTATTCAAAATAGCCACACACTGGAAATCACTCAAATGCCTAGAAAAAGTAGAAGAGATAAATTAATTATTGCAGATTCATGCAATGTAATACTATCAAGCAATAAGACTGAACTACAGCCATAGGCTGTGTAGTTAAATCACTCTTCACAATACAATGTTGAGTAAAGAAATCTAGACACAAAAGGTACATACTGTATAATTTTACTTATAAAAAATAGAAAGGAGGGAATTTTTTATGACTCTCGGAGTGGAAGAGAGGAACTTCAAAGACACTGGAAATATTTATTAGCTGATTTGACTATTGGATACATGGATATTAACCTATAATACATTCTGCAAATGTATTACATGTTAACGAAAATTTAAAAATTGATTTTTCGGTGTTACAAAGAATGGGTATTTTCAATATTAAAAACACATCTATGAAAGTTTCCACTGTGACACAAAACGTTGTAAGACAGAGACTATGTAATATACAGAAGAGGAATTAGATTAAAAAGAAGACTCAGAGGAAATAAAAGGGAGAGAAATCCACTTATGTATGGCACAAACACATGTTCCTTTGCCACACATCTCTGGAAAGGGTTTCCCCATACCATAGAATGAAGTAATTAAAGACTTAATACCTGTATGGTATGTTTAATTTTTAGCTAGTTGCCATTAAAGTTATGTTTCCTATTAAGGAAATTGCTTACTCTTTGCTTCCCATTATGTAGCTTAGGTATTCTCAATTATTCCTGCTTTCTTTACAATGTGTTGTGTTGAATCACTCTTTCATATAATATCAAAGAATAACTAAATAATATTTTTGTGCATATAATTATATGATATGTAACAATATCATATTTCAGAAAAAAACATTTCAGAAAAACATGCTAATTAACAACAAACACTAAATGAGAGTTATTTTGCCTGGCCTTACTCTGTCCTACAAATGTGCCTGGCAACGTAATAGACATTTGATAGGTTCTGATACACCTAGAGCACAGATCAGAAGAAATTTTCAAACATATATAAAGAAATAAATTTGAAAAAATATTCATAGTCTGTGCTTGGTAGAATGAATTGACTCAAACTATTAATATGTGTTGGAAATTTTTAAAAATATATATGAAGAACATGCAGGATTGTTGCATGGGTACATACATGGCAATGTGGTTTGCTGCCTCCATCCCCATCACCTATATCTCGCATTTCTCCCCATGTTATCCCTCCCCGATTCCCTACCCCTCACTGACCCTCTCCTAGTCCCCCCCAACAGACCCCAGTGTGTGATGCTCCCTTCCCTATGTCCATGTGTTCTCATTGTTCAACACCCACCTATGAGTGAGAACATGCAGTGTTTGATTTTCTGTTCTTGTGTCACTTTGCTGAGAATGATGGTTTCCAGGTTCATCCATGTCCCTATAAAGGACAGGAATTCATCATTTTTTATGGCTACATAGCATTCCATGGTGTATATGTGCCACATTTTCCTTGTCCAGTCTATCATCAATGGGCATTTGGGTTGATTCCAGGTCTTTGCTGTTGTAAACAGTGCTGCAGTGAACATATGTGTGCGTGTGTTTTTATAATAGAACGATTTATAGTCCTTTAGATATATACCCAGTGATGCGATTGCTGGGTCCAT